>JAAGKR010007474.1:0-36521 GCA_011419295.1 Clarias macrocephalus | reverse complement strand
TAGGGAATAAGAGACTGTGCTGTAGGCAGTTTATTTATTTATTTATTTATTTATTTATTTATTTATTGAATGAGTGAGAAATGTATGATGTTTTTTTTTACATGTATTTGTAATGGGTTAAGGGCAGTGGTGGCTCAGAGGGTTAAGGCACTGAGTTACTGATCGGCATTTCGATTCCCACCTCAGCCAGGTTGCCATTGTTGGGCCCTTGAGCAAGGCCCTTAACCCTCTCTGCTCCAGGGGTGCTGTATCATGGCTGACTCTGCGCTATGCGAAGAAGAAATTCCCCTGTGCTGTAATGTATACAGTATGTGACAAATGAAGGCTTTACTTTACCTACTTGTAAAAGCATTGTGTTGTATGTTCTTAAGGAAAATAAGAGCTCATGTTATTTTTGTCATTTTTGACAGTGAACGAACTATTGGGTTGAAATATAAAATCGTTTTAAAGGAATCTTATGATACAATTAAAATATTGGTTGTTGCTATTTAAATATCAGAATTTTTTTTATTAATTTGTTATTATGTTTGGTATATATTGATATGCACTGCTTCGTTGTTTTGGTTACGGTATAGTTACTTTGTACAAAGATCAGTGTCATTTAATTTGTCCTCCATATTAGTCAAGCCAACAAATCTGAAATGGACAGAATACACGGTTCCCCTTGTCCGCTCTGGCTGGACACTGTGGTCATGACACCACAAGACCTCTGGGGATGTACTGAAGTGTCTGGCACTGGGATGTTACCAGCGAAACCATTGAGTGCTGTGGGTTACAGTGTGGGGCCTCCGTCGATCAGATTACGTGACTGCGCAGGCGGATTGAGATATGGGGAAATTGGAGACTGGATTAACAACCTTGAAGTTCCATACTGTACATGTCAAGCTGTGGTGCACTGAGTGTTCTGGTGCCTTCCTGTCATGATTGATTGATTGATTTTTTGACAATTTGTGCTGCATCAGCTTTTCTGTGGGATTGGACAAGACAGGCCAGCCTTGGGTCCCAGTGTGCATGAGTGAGACTTGGGTGCCTATGATCCTGTCACCATTTTACTTGTGTACAATTTGCAATCAGCGTTGTTCAGTTGAAGAAAACGTTACACACGTCCTAGATTCATCAGTACAGTAGGTGGGGATTAATTTCCTCTGTATCACAGCATGTTTGAATGCTGAAATGTTTTATAACGTGTGCATTGTTTGTGTATAATAGGAAGACTTGCACAGTTGTTTTACAGTAGTAAACTGCTAATAAGTACAAATCTGCTCATTGATTTAAGTAGGAGCAGGTTATTCACTACATAGAGACTTGCTTCACATAATTTAAGACAAAAAACTGGGTTAAAAAAAAAAAAAAGCACCCCTTAAATATAATGATGTTAATGAACTCAGTGTTTTGGATGTGTATGTGGTATGTGTTAAATCATCAGCTTCACCCATGCATTTAGAGCAGACTTCAAAAGCCAACAGGGATAAAGAGATTTGGAGAAAGTGCAATGTGGAGCGATGAAGAACAAGCATATCTGCAGGATCTGGAATGCGAGTCAGCTCAGAGACGTGAACAGACACAGCGTCTGGCCTGAGGCTGATGTCACATATGCTGCTGTGGGATTTTCTCCTGAAATCTGAGGATGTGTTCTAGCTCTCAGCGACTCCATCAAGAGCTTTACACCACCAACTACAGCGCAAAGGATCACACAGAACAAAGACTTTTCTTATTTCTTGGAAGCCCTTGGATGTGATACTCTCGTTCTTTTGTATTCCTCTTATATTTTTTTTCTTGAATTTCCTCAACTCTTTCTTTCTTTCTTACCTACATACCAGTTATTTTAATTCCTTGCCTCAATTTCTTATTCCTTAATTCATTTTATGTTTCTATTCGCCATTTGGCTTTTATTTTTAACATTTATATCTCCCTCAATTTTCCTCCCTCGCTCTTTTTATTTATTTATTTATTTATTTATTTATTTATTTATTATTGTTTATGTAACCATTGGTTTTTGCTTTGTATTTTAATTCCTTGTTGCAGGGTTCAGTCTATGGTGTGAGGAGAGGTGCAGTATGTCCACTAAAGGAGATTTGGAGTGGAAGGAAGTTCCCAAGTGTGTTTGATGATGGTACTGATAGTTAGTAACCTAGTAACCAGTGTAAGCATCTATTCATAGATGGAAACTTCAAAGCACTTATGTAGGTCATTCTGTCTAAATGCCAAATGTCTAAATGTAAATGTGAACAATGTATGTACAAAAGTGAAAGTTTAAGACTTTTAGGTGTCAACACACACACACACACACACACACACACACACACACACACACACACACACACACACACACACACACACACACACACACATGTTTCACACTGGGACTGTGATTAACCTTCTGGCAGGTGCAATGCCCTTAGAAGTTGTGTCCCTTCCTGAAATTACAGCTGTGGAAGGCTACAGTTTGGTATCTCAAGGCCACTTCCGACCCTTCACTTTAACCACAGCAGTTGCTCTCATTTTTATGGAGAGCAGATCGAAGATGGCAGAATTTGTGCTAGCACTGATTATGACTAGTTAACCAGTATCCTCTCTCACTGGTTCCATCAGCCCGTAAGAAGATAAGAGGAGAAGATACTTTATTAATACCAAACCACACTTACCATCATTCACATAAAAAAAGGGGGACGTGGGTAAGATGGGCTTTAGTCCAAGTTTTAGCCATTGCAAATATTTGATAAGGCCATATGGCCTCATAAACACGCCATCTGTCTTCTAGACCTTCATGAATAAAATCCTTAGAGCATTTCTGAATTGCTGTGTAATCATCTTCATTAATGACATCATAATCATCTGGACATCTGAAAAAGAAACAAATCAAGTAAAAAAAAAAACTCTTTAAAAACTACAGAAAAAAAAGAAGAAGAAGAAGAAAAAAAAACGAACATTTTGTTGGACTGCCTTAAGCTTTGATTACAACACATATTTGCAGTAGTGGTGTCTTTTGACAACCTTATGCACCATGAAAACATTAATTTCCATCCAGAGTCCTTGTTTTGATGACGGAAGACTCCGATTATTCAGTAAAGCTGTCTCCAGAAAATCCCTTAGGTTGTGATAGGTTTATGGTTAGTACTCTGTGGGGGCCAGTTCATGTGTGAAAGTGATTCCTCATTCTCCCAGAACCACTCTTTCACAATCTGAGTCCTGGAATATAGCCGTGCCATCGGGGAAGAAAAACTACATAGATGTGATAACCTGGTCACTGAGTACATTCAGTTAGTCAGGTACTCATTTTCTTCTTGAATAAACTATGGGGAGAGGAGATCTTCAAACTCTTAGCTTTTGAAGTGACACTGGACGGATGGCTGTTCTGGTTAGACTGTGGTTCTCATCAGGTCCGGAAATCTTGAGTATGTCAAATTAGCAATGTGATTAAAACCCTCATTAGCTACTTTTTTTTTTTCACCCATATTACCATGAAGACCAGGCACAGCCGATGCAATACTATGCAGGTTCTCAGACAAATCAGCTTTCTAAGGCCATATCAATGAATCATATATTGCAGCCCCTCCATGATGGGAAATGAGGCGGCATATTCTGATGACTCAGCATAATGACCCTTTTCCAGACGAATGTTTGAAACTCATTTGAACGAAAGTGTTTTATAATTGGTCCGTACATTCCTCTGGCCATCCAGGTATTTTAAATGGTTTGTATTTTAGATGGTTGGCAGGGAACAGAATCAGGTTGAACGGTATATGAAATGTTGTCCAGTTTATGCATAGTCAACAGTGGCAGTTGTGCTGGGGTTTGAATCTGTGACCTTCTGTGACCTTCTGATCCATAGGCTAATATCTTTACCACTGCCTTATTGTCAATATTGGTCAGTTTATAAGTTTTCAATGTGAACAAACGCAGCAGTAAACTAGTAGTACTACTGAGTGTATTGCATCAGTCCCTTTATGTTAACATTAGGCACGTAACATCTGAGCTATAGAAAACTGAGAAAAAAAAAAATCCAAACATGGGAAGCCACATGTATGAGACCTTTTAAAATGATTTTGATTCTCATTCCAATTGCTCAGATATTTATATGTGCCAAAATGTATTTCAAAATTTGAGTGGATGTTAATGTTTATAGGTTACTCATTTGTAATGTAAAGTATATACCTAAGCTACAAAGTATTCATTTATGTCAATTATTTTAATGATTGTCAAAGAGCAAGAAGGCGTGTTATTGAACTAAATAATAGCACTCCTTTATATGATATTACTTTTATGCAGCAGGTCTACAGTACAATTACCATTTATTATCAAATGCTTTTGATTTGTTTGTGTATTTGACCAGTTATTTTGCTCTGACAACACATATCCTTACGCAACTGGTGGAACTGGCGTTGAGCCGGAAACCGACAGTTAGCACCTGACAGTTTGTGTAATTAAAAGTTGCTTTATATTCTTACCATTTACTATTTAGCCAAAAGGTCATGAAAAGATACAGAAGAGGTGCTGGACATCCTAGTAAATCTGTTTATCAGTACTGTACTGTGAGGTTCTCTTCATGTCTCCACTTATTCTACTTCAGAATAGCTTCAGTTAACTAATGAATCTCAAATAGTATAAAATGGAATGTTAATGCACTATGTACTGTAGATTGTATAATCCCTTTATTCCACACACCAGAAAGCTCCCTTGTTCAGGGCTTACTGTTAATTAGAATGTCTGTGAAGCAGACGGATACATATATTTTTCATCGCACACACACACACACACACACACACACACACACACACACACACACACACACACATATATCTAAGATCCTGGAAAAGATAGTAGCACAGCAGCTACAGTATGTTCATATCTACATAGAAATAGTAACATATCAGTCAGAACTTTAGGTCTCATCACAGCACAGAGACAGCGCTTGTTAAAGTAGTAGATGACCTTCCATTGGCCTCTGATCACGGTTGCGTCACTTTGCTCATGTTACTACATGGTATTCTCCTTCAAAAAGGAATTAAGGAAACGGCCCTCTCCTCTCCTCTCCTCTCCTCTCCTCTCCTCTCCTCTCCTCTCCACACAGTAACTCTGGATGGCATTTCTATCTCAACAGTAAAATACCTTGGTGTGATTATACATTGCACTCTTTCATTTGAAGCAAATGTAGATAACATTACCAGGATTGCATACTTTCATCTCAGAAATAGTGGCACCATAAGGAATATATTGTAACTAAACAATGCAGGAAAATTAGTTCATGCTTTTATCATCTCGAGGTTGATCTACGTTGGACTATGATGTTTAACTAGGTGCATGGACAAGCTGCAATTAGTTTAGAATGCAACAGCAAGAGTCCTCACTAGAGCCAGAAGATATGAGCACGTCACCTTTATCTTACCCACACCCAGTAAAATGTTGCATTGATTTTAAAATACCTACTTTTGACCTATAAAGCTTTAAATGATCTCACGCCACAGTACCTCAGTGACTACAGCCAGTGACTACACCACAGTATCTGCTGGTGTCTTCAAATATATGTGAAAAAATATATATATATTATTAAAAAAATATATATATTTTTTCATAAAGGCAGGAAAACACAATCATTGCTATAGCTATCACAAATTACTGGATGTGGCCTGTACAGTCTTTTAAAGCTTTTTAGACTGTTAGCATAAATCATAAGCCGTATCTTTATAAGTGACCTGCATATTATATAGTAATTTGAATGTGTCTCGTTGGACGTGCGGCTTCATGTTTAACTCAATCACAAGCTTAACTCCAAATCAAAGTGAGATCCCAAGATTAGCTTCCTGAATAAAACAACGAGGAGGCCATTTTCAGTGAGATAAAGAGAAGCTCGTTAGGGCTTTAGATCATGCTGGCGTTTGGTGGATGTGGTTATTAAATATTCAGAGCCATTGGAGATAAAACCAGACCAAATTGGACGTGTCCTAAGTGTTAATAATTAAACAGAAGACTTTCATTGATGTATTATTGCCTCGTTAAGCTGTACACTTTTCTCTTCACACATCCCTCTGGATGCTGTTCTGTGAAGCTCCTCCCAAATCCTTTAAGGATCAGTATGTAGGAAACTAAAGGATCAATGGCTTGTTATTAAAGTAAATGTATCTGAGCACTAAATATCCTTTTATTAAAATGAATGAACTGGGAACAGGAAATGAGTTTGTATAGGGACGTTAATACCTATTACAACTGTACTGATAAATGTTTAATTTTGGTTGGTTGGCAAGAGGTGCGGTGATTTTTTTTCTTATTTATTTATATATTTATTTATTTATGTATGCATGTATTCATTTATTTATTTTGGTATAAACATTATAGAGCTTAAGTGTTTTTATATCTAAAATATCAAATTATGAGGGAATTATGGAGAATTCAAATTGCAGCTGACAGCTGCTAACCAATAAGCACTTTCACTTTAATATATAACACACACTTTTTTACTGTTTCTTCTTTATTCCCCTGAAGTGCTGCCCTCGGGGTCCCCCTACTAATATTATTGTGTGTTTTTTTTTTTTTTTGGTTTGTTTGTTTTTTTAACTTGGGTGATCGATGTTGGTCTTACCAGTGAAGCAGCCCAGACAAGCCTTTCTTCCCACTGGAATTGTGTCTTATTACTTTTCAAAGAGATCTGACTGACAGATTCCCAAATTCACATTTCTCCATATTCTCCATATTTTCACATATCTGCCATGTGTCCATGAATTTTGCACTTACCCCTAAAAAACCTAAGCCCGATCTCTGTTTTTACCTATGCACAACTATTTTATTCCCCTGAGTCCTAATTCACTCATTTTTGGTCCAATCTGAAAACGAGACCTGGCACATCGAAGAGCTTAAAAAGATCTGCTGCATTTCAATCAGAAATTCACTCTTCTAAAATGGGAATGGATTCAGTGCACAAATCATTTCATTGAGTTTAATGTGGTTTGTAGAGTGAGGACACATGCAAAGAAAAAAAATATATTTTTTTTATTATTTGAAAAAAAAAAAGCTACGTTTTATGCTAAAAGTAAAGAAGCATGTTCCATTTCTTCTTCTTCTTTTTTTACGTCTTTATTATTTTTTATTTATAGTTTCTCTTATAATATCTCTTTTACATTTTTTGCATGTTAATTCCCTGTCTCATTTTGTTTCTGCCACAGTACTTTCTTTTATCTTTATTACTTGTTTCTTTGTTTCTTACATTGTTTCTATTACCTTTTCATTTTTTTCCCTTTCTTCCATCAATCCTTTTTATAGGCTTCATCAAAGCTCACAATAATATAAAGCTTTGTCCAATGCCAGATAACTAATCTCATTAATGTTAACAGGAGCCCTGACATGACTCTTCTTTATTAAAATTTTGTAATAAGGTTTCCCCAGTCAATACACACAAGGCTACAATTTAAACACTAATAGTTCTGTATAAATACCAGGATTTTCAGGAGTGCCCAAATGAGACGCAGATGCACATAAAACTTGCTCTTCTCTTTTGGGGAAGGAGCTTAAGCCACCAGGCATTCAGGCTTTACCTGATCCTTTAAGAACACCTGTCTGGTGCAGAAGCTTTCTTTGGATTTCACACTTTCTGAATAGCAAGGAGGGAAATGACTAAAACAAATGCAGAATAAATCAATATCCCACACACTAGTGTTAAAATGTACTTTCTGTTTTTTTTTTATCTCTTCTTGTATATAATAAACAACTAACAATTTCTGTTAGTCTCTTTTTTATTTTTATTTTTTACAAAATTTACTAGTCAGTCATTATCCAGTCTGTACTCATTAGTCTTGAAATCCCTATTTTAAATGTCATCTTCATAGTCGCCAACTGGTAATCACTGTTACCAAAACAAATGCTTTGCCTGATTTGTGATTTGAGATTCAAAATTAACTAAAGCTAGTTCTTATGCTCCAAACTGGGTCAGCTCTAGTCTTTAGGGAAAGAAAGAAAAAAAAAAAAACTTCAGCGTCATCTGTCATTTCCATGATGACACAGTCACTCTTTCACCTTGTGGATTTTCTTTTCTGAACATTTAAAATCCTCCGTTTTAATTAGGTGAATTCATCATTTCTTGCTTCAGTGCCAAAGAGGATATTAAAAGTAATATATATATATATATATATATATATATATATATATATATATATATATATTTTTTATAGACGTAAGATATATCTATAAAAATTACAATGAATTAATAAAAAAACAATCATCCCACACACCTGCACATAACAACACAATTGACATTTAAAACGATAGCATAATTTTGTTGTCATGGTGATATAATACAGTATGTGATTTATGAACCAAATACTAAATTAGAAAAAAAAAAAAGACCTGGTTTGAATTATGCAAGTGGGATGTAGCACACACCTACCCAATTCACACATGCACGCACACACACACATACACACACACACACACACACACACACACACACACACACACACAGATTTTTACGATGCAGCATGTTTACAGTATGTTTTTCCCTGAAGGAAAGCAGGTGCTCTTGAACAGGTTAAACAAATTAATGTGTTTTACATTTATGTGTGTGTACATGAACATCTGTTTACTCTGAGTGCACATTAGGGGTGTGGGAATGTTTGCTTTTTGCGCTGGCAGTAAGAAGGTGTGTGTGTGGTGCAGGTTTTTGCTTTAGTATGCATGCTTGTGTGAACATGCATGACTGTGTCTAAATATCTATCTCTGTGTGCAAACATTTTGCTAAACTATTTCTATGTTTATATAACATATGCACATATAATGTATCAACACCAAGAAGCATAAACATAAAATACTATGAAAAAAATGAGGCTTCCTGATAGACCTTTTGGCTCTCCTCTTTCGCTCTCATTTTCAGTTCAGTCCCTGTACAGTACCTGAGCAGTTTCAGAGGATTGTTGCTTGTTTGTTTGTTTGTTTGTCTGTTAAGCCATACAGTGACCAATTAATCATTCAAAAAAAAAAAAAACTGCACATATGCGTATGCCATATAATTTAATTTATTCACTCACTCACTTTTTGTCTCTACTGCTATGTCCTGTATACAGGGTCACAGGTGGCCTCGAGCCTACACAAGCCTTAGGGCACGAGGCGGAATACACCTTGGACAGGGTGCCAATCCATCACAAGGCAAACACACACATACACACCCACACACTCATTCACACACTATGGGAGATTTTGGAATGCTAATTAGCCTAATCTGCATGTTTTTTTGACTGTCGGAGGAAACCGGAGTATGAGGAGGAAAGCCACCAAGAACGAGAAAAGTAACAAACTTGGATAATGAAAATAAATTGTGAAATCCTATGACCATACTTTATTTTTACATGTAGTATTTTAAAATATTAATTAATATAAATTTTATTGGCTACTTTTTTGTTGTTGTTAAACTTATGCCAAATGTCCAAAAGTAAAAAGTGATTAATTAACAACACTAACCACAACAGCAACAACAACAACAACAACAACAACAACAATAATAATAATAATAATAATAATAATAATAATAATAACAATAATACCCTAATGAGCAAAGTATTTTATTACATTTCAATGCCTGATTTTTAAAGCAAGAAAAATCATCATAATGACAACATTTCTCTTTTTAAACCTTGTACAATAGGCATAATTGCAATGAAGATCTTTGTATTAATATTCACTTCATATTTTCAACTCAATTGCTATGCAATGACTAGTAATTAAATGGAAAGAATCAAATAAAAATGGCAACCACAGTGGCATCATTGTTTTTTTTTTTATATACAGGGTGGGCCATTTATATGGATACACCTTAATAAAATGGAAATGGTTGGTGATATTATTGTCCTGTTTGTGGCACATTAGTATAGACACCATATTGTCTATGGTGTGAAGATACGAGATGTGCAGCACCTGGAACTACGGATACTGGAAGCCTGTGCTGGCATTTCTCCTGCGGTGTTGCTATCAGTGTGTGAAGAGTGGGAGAAGAGGGTTGCATTGACAATCCATCACAATGGGCAGCACATTGAACACATTTTATAAGTGGTCAGAAACTTGTAAATAACTCATGAAAGAATAAAGTTATGTTAAAACCAAGCACACCATTGTTTTCCTTGTGAAATTCCCAATAAGTTTGATGTGTCACATGACCCTCTTCCTACTGGAAAAACAAAAGTTGGATCCAAGATGGCCGACTTCCAAATGGCCACCATGGTCACCTCCCATCTTGAAAAGTTTGCCCCCTCACATATACTAATGTGCCACAAACAGGACGTTGATATCACCAACCATCCCCATTTTATTAAGGGGTATCCATATAAATGGCCCACCCTGTATATTATATTATTTATTTATTTCACTAAGCTTTTTTTTTTTTTTTCTAAAGTTTGTGGCAAAATTTGCATTGCATTTTACTGAACACAGTGCAGAACATTTTCTACATTGCACAACGATACTGAAGACACAGAATACACAGAATACGTAGTAAGCAAAAAATCGTCATATGTATAATTTTTTGTTAACCCACAGCTTCATGAGTAGGTGTGTTCAAACTGCATATGTCTTTATTCATAGGCTTTTCACTTTTACCTTTTTTTGACAAATGACTCCCATTGTTGTTACAAAATCTTGTGCTTGATTAACATACGTACATTTGCATTTAAATTCACTTCGATCATACATATGCTGTCATGCTGAAAATATTTTTAGCTGCTGATGTTTATTTGTTGTTTGCAAAATGTCAAAATAATTGGTTCAACAATTATGTTAATTTCCATGCTAATGAGCAACTGCTTATCACTCCATGCAGAAAAAAAAATGAATAATATAAACACCTAGTAATTAATCCACTATCCTAATTTGTCAGTTTTTAATCAATGCTATGAAAAGATTATAATTAAAGACAGCTACACTATAAACCCGAATAAAAATTAACTCAAATAATCTCAAAAAAATTGTGGTAATCAGTTACATAATTTTTTTTAAGTAATGTTGTTTCCAATTTTAAGTAAACAGAACTATGAGTTTTTGAGTTTGTTGTACTCATTCATATTAATTGTTCTTTACTTGCATTATTGAGTAGCCTAACTTATACTATTTAATAGCAATTATCATTTTTTTTACTTGTTGCAAATCAAATAAATTATTGTTGGTCTTTTGGCTGTTCCCGGAAATGTGTCGCCACAGCAGACAATCTGGTCCACACACAAGCTTGGTACAGGTTTTACACCAGATTGCCTTCCTGCCACAACTCTCCCATTTTATCTGTGCTTGGCTCGGGCACTTCATCCACTTGTTGGGAAATGAACCCGGGCCTTTCGCATGGCAGGCGAAACATCTACCACTGAGCCACCAGTGTCCTATTGCCCTGATGACATCAGACACAAAATCACTAGTCTGAAAGAATTTAAGTTGGTGGAACTTTAAGGTGACACTTACTTTTACTTAAGTACTTACAGACACTTAAAATATCGAATTTGTTCAGCTAACTTAAAAAGTGTCATTTCTACAAACTCATGAATACCAAAAAGTTCTAAATACTCATCAAGGTCTATTAATTTTAACTAATTGTAATTATTTACGTTAACAGTACTCAATATGTTTAATTAATTTGAGCATTAGGTTTTACAGTGTAGGCTTCCCTTAATATATACATTATAAAATAGATTCCATTGCTACATTGCTGTTGTTCATTTTTACGTACAGATAAACTATTTTTTGGGGTTATACATATTTGTACCATGGCTTAATCTTAAATAATTCACTGCTCTTAATAGGGATGACTCTGTGTTTTTAATTGAAATAGCATTTTCAAACTATGTTTTCAAAATAACAAAAAAATTACAAATTATAATTATTACCAACACTGTATTTATTAGCAGTGTGTATTAACCTAAAGTATTATGCAAATTGCTACTCCTCTATTGAAATCAACATTTTCACATGTTTTGAACATTTCATATTCAAAGGTTACAAATAAGCTTTCCTTTTTCTCCAAATTAAATAAAGCTCTTACTCAGACAGTAACATATTTAGATCTCCTTGCAAGAGAAAGGGTTTGAGTTTGAGCTCCATTTCTCACTCTGACATTTTCCTCCTGTGACATCGGCCGTGATTCAGCAGCCTGTCAGTCTGTCAGCAAGGCATCAGCTTCACACTAACCGCTAAATGTCCACTTTGAAATCCTCTGACTTTTTAATTTATCAAAACCTTTTGTTGCTGTCTCGCAGGACCAAACTCACAAAAAGTCATGGCACAATTGATTTTTCCAGCAGTACCTTATTATAATACAGCAATACATTTAATGATAGTTAATCTAGATTAAAATATCAGAATCCTTGTTTTCTGATTGTCTTTTTGTTTGTAATTTGCATAAAATTTGATTTATGGATTACTTTTCTCTTCTTGTTTTCTAATAAATCCAAAGCAGTGTAGTGGTTAGTACTGTGGACTCTAGGGTAAGAGTTCGATCCCTGCCTGAGGTGCGTGTCTTATGTTTGCATGATCTCCGCTTGCTTGGTGAGTTTTTCCTCCAGGTACTATGCTTTTCTCCCACAATCCAAAAACATGTACATAAAGCTTACAAAATTACTCATATTGTGTGAATGTGTTTGTGTGTTTGTGGGTCTGCGTGCGTATGAATACATTATGTGCTATTTGTTGGATTGGCACCCTTCCAGGTTGTACCCCACCTCATGCCCCGAGTCCCTGGGATAAGCTTCAGGCTCTCATAACCTTCTACAGGAAATCATTGTACACATATTAGCTGAGAGCTGGGCTATAAGTGAATACCACACGTGAATAGCACACCATTTCATCTAACCATTTGGAGGCACTCAGACTACAATTCTCCTATGAGAATTATGAGAATTGGCCACTGTGACCAATTAAACCAAAATTCCTGCCCAAAGTGTCACCGTAAACAATCAGACTAAAGTTTATGAACGAAATGCCTAAGTAATCAAAGGCACTTAAGTTACTGTTCAAAATGGTGCTTTTAATCACTTCCTGTACAATTACCAACCAGGTATCACTGTAACCAGTTTCACTACAGTCAGTTCCTGTCACCAACTGTCACCAATTAAAACACAATTCCCATAATTCTTAGTGTAATTGTAGCTGATCAGACCACAGTACCTACCCAAAATATGTCTGGAACCAATCAGAACCCATTGCCTGCATGCTAATAGGTTAGTAGTTCCCTGAAAAAGTGGAATGAACAGGCTATAAAGCCATAAAACTCCAAACTGTAGAGAGGAAAACTGCTCAGTTCAAAGGAAACTGTAAACGATGTAGGGAAAAACTGACTAATGGTTCATCACCCAGAATTGGCCAAGCAAAATTACCCAGAAGTGAAGGAGAAAAAACTACCACTACTACTACTAGGAATAATAATAATAATAATAATAATAATAATAATAATAATAATAATAAACACAAATTTGGTTTCTGGATAGTGTGTTAGTTCTTAATTATTCATGTTGAAAAATATAGAAAATGGTTTTATAACTTCACATCTTGATTTTGTGTTCTATATAATTTAGAAACATTAAAGATACATACATTTGTGACTGTAATGTAAATCACTTTCATGCATCACATATAGTCTCCCATCAAGTTTTTTTTTTTTTTTCAGAAAGATAGATTCAGATAGATCTATATGTTCCCTTTCAAAAGCTACACTCGATGCTGCGTAAGAAACGCTATGGGAACATCTTTTTGGTCAAGCGGTTGTAAAGCATGTGTGTATCAAACAGGCCACATTTTTGGCTTATATAACCTTGGTCAGGTGACGTCATCTGATGACGTGCACATGCAGGTCTTTTTGTCTTCAAGGACCGCATTGTGTTTGCGTGTGTGTGTGCAAGCAAATATACAAACAAAAGAGAAAGAAAAGTGTTAACTCACTGTTATGGCAGAGTTTACTAAGAAATGCGTGCCTCCATGTGATAGATCTCTTTCAGAGGGCGATCTCCATGATTTTGTGTTGAGTGTCTGGGGAAAGAGCGCGCTCTCCTTGGGCTCCAGGGAGAGTGTGAGCACTGTGATCTTCTCCTTATTAAGGTGCTTTGCACATTCGTGGGGTTCACGTGCCGATCTGGCAGACGGATCATGAAGTTTTATCGTACACTTCTCAAGCGCACCCCGGCGCTTCTTGTGAATGGCCATAAGAGACTTCCTCTCTCGCCGGAGCAAAAAAATAAAAATAAAAATGCTCAAAGTTAGATGCCGGGGAAGGGGCCTCAACGATGGCTCTTTGGTGACACTGTAAACACCGACCACCACTAGGTTCAGGAAGTGAAGCTTTTTGGACAAGCCTTGTGAGGTTTCTCCTCTGCGGTGCTCAGGAGTCGGGACCACCCAGTCCCAACCAGGTCTGGTCCCCCAAAGGTCATGAGGCGCAGAAGGAGAGAGTGCCGAGCCGGGTCCCCTCTGGGGAGGGACTCGCCACGCTTGGCAATCCGCCTCAAAAAGACCGAACCTGAGGAGCATCATCTCCGCCAAAAAGAAGTCCTGAGGCTGACATGCCCAGGACCACGAGGGTGTCTCCAACCAGGGAGGGGCGTGTAAAAATTTAAATAACGGTTATTACTAAGACTTCTCCCTGGCACCCTCTGGAGGCTGTTGTTGAATCCCTTCCATCAGATTTCGGGGAGCAGCGGTCTCCAGCGAAATGTTATGTGCTCAGTTCCTTCCTGCCATGTTTCAGTATGCTGAACACCTCACATCACCGAAATCTAGCCTCAGTGTCAAAACTTGTGCACCTTTCAGAGAGGCTGGCAGCGGGGAACCTACTGCCAGGTATGTCTCCGTAGGTACAAAGCACTTAGAGAGAGGTTACAGGATTCATTTTGTACATCGTCCTCCGCGTTTCAATGGTGTGGTCTCCACTTCCATGAAACCGGAACGAGCGCATCTGCTGACTCTGCAATTACAGACTTTGCTCTTTGCTGGAAAAAGGGGCCATAGAACATGTTCCCCTGCCAGACAGAGACCCAGGCTACTAAAGTCAGTATTTCCTAGTTTCCAGGAGAGATGGGGGGTTGCGTCCAATTTTACATCTTCGTGGGCTGAACATCAAAATGTTGACAGCCAAAATGATTACGAGTATCGGGTCCTTCCAATTGGGCTAGCCCTGTCACCCCGCACATATGTAAAATGCATGGATGCAGCTCTGGCAGCTAGCGCTTCGACATCGAGATGTCGTCCTTCCTAGCTCACATCCATTCTTTAGGATTGAGACTCAACGCCTGGAGAGGCGTTCTCTTTCCTACTCAGAGGACAAGGTATTTGGGTGTCATATGGAGTTTGATCGCAATGCAGGCACAACTGTCTCCTGCGCGTGTCAAATCCATTCTCAATACACTAAAGAAAATCAGGCTAGGCCAGAAAGTGATTGTTCATTTGAGTGTTTTAGCTCTCATGGAAGCTGCGTCCACGGTGATACTTTTTGGCCTTCTGTACATAAGATTGTTTCAGTTGTGGCTAAGTGCCAGGGGATTTTATCCAAGGGCCAATCCCCAGAGGCAAATAAGGGTTACGCGCCAGGGCCTTTGTACCCTTTCTATTTGGTTCAGACCTTGGTTTTTGACTCTGGGTCCCACTCTAGGTCCGTGTTGTCGTCACAAGATGCTAACGACAGACACTTCCCTCACGCGCTGGGGTGCGGTCTTAGATGGCTGGCCAGCTCAAGGGAGCTGGATAGGTCATCTTCTAACGTGGCCCATCAATTGCCTTGAAATGATGGCTCTGTTTCTGGCCCTGAAACACTTCCTCCAGTACATAAATTGCCAGGGCGGACTGTGCTCGCGCCGCTTGAAAAAGCTAGCGCACCATGTTCTGCTTTGGGGACAGGACAAGTTCCTGTCCTTCAGGGCGATTTACATTCCGTGGCATATGAATGTGGGAGCAGACTTGCTATCCAGACAAGCTGTGACACATGGGGAATGGAAACTCCATCCTGAAGTAGTCAGTCAAATCTGGGAAAGATTTTATGTAGCAAAGGTGGACCACTTTGCCTCTCAAGAAACAGCATACTGTCCCCTTTACTACACTCCTCCAGCTCCCTGGGTCTGGAGTCAATGGCCCGTACTTGCCCCAGATTACACCTTTATGCATTTCCTCAGATAGCTCTGCTCCCAGGAGTCCTGGTGAGGGTCCATCAACAGGGTTTGCACCTCTTATTGATAGCGCCCCGTTGGCCGACCAGAGTGTGATTCTCGGATCTAACATATCTCCTCGACGGCTCACCGTGGGTGATTTCAGTGAGGAGGAATCTTCTGTCAGGCGCAGTGGACAATATTTCATCCCTGGCACGAGCTCTGGAACTTTTACATCTGGCCCCTGAAGGGGACCAACCAAGAGATGCTAGTCTTCCAGCTAGCCTAACTGAAACTTTTCTAAATTCTAGTGGTCTCTCCATTAGAAGAACATATGCCCTCAAATGGAGTGTATTTGAAAGTTGGTGCATGGCAAAACATGTAGACCCAGTCCACTGATGAACTTTCAGTGCTAGAAAAGTTGTCCTCGGGCTTATGCCCTAGTACTCTCAGAACGTACGTAGCCGCTATTTTGGCTTGTCGTGTTCTGACCGATGGGGTTTCTGTGGGAAAGTACCCTTTAGTTGCCCGTTTTATTCGTGGAGCTAAACGGTTGAGGCCATCCACTAGAGTGATGGACCCTTCGTGGGACTTCATGCTCGAAAGTCTTATTGACACCTTATTCGAACCACTAGCATCAGTGCCTGTCAGGCTTCTCATTCTTAAGATGTTTTTTTCTTATAGCCATTACTTCTTTGAAGCGAATTGGAGATCTGCAGGCTTTGTCAGTCTCCCCATCCTGCCTAGACTTTGCCCCTGGGCTAGTCAAAGCTATTCTGCAACCTCACCCGAACTATCTTCACGAAATGTCCATTCTTGACCATGCACCCAGTTGTTCTTGAAGCCTTCTGTCCTCTGCCTTTTACAGCTTTGCAGCAGGAAAGACTTCACTTACTGTATCTAGTACGTGCTCTTCAGATTTACATCCACCGCACTAGCCAGTGGCGTAAGTCAGAGAAGCTTTTCATTTGCCATGGGGGCCGCAACCGGGGGGCAGCCGCCACTAGACAAATGCTGTCACATTGGGTGAGAGATGCTATTGCCGTAGCTTACGAGGTGCATGGTCACACTTTGTCCCTAGGAGTCAGGGCTCATTCGACCAGGGGGATTGCCTTATTAATTGCTCTGGCAAAAGGTGTCCCCTTGCAGAAAATGTGTGATGCGGCAGGCTGGTCCTCTCCGCACACATTTGTCAGATTTTATAGTTTGAATGTTCATGCTACTCTGGGCTCGTGGGTCCTCGAGTCAGCATCCCAAAGTTATGTCTGAGACCTCTTTGGCTATTGTGCGCACACGCTACACAACCTGGGGGTCCAGGCACTTGCAGCGGCGGTATTGGTATTCTTGTTCCCATAGAGTTTTCACACAGCATCGAGTCTAGCTTTTAAAAGGGAACGTCTCGGATTACTTAGCTGTAACCCTGTTCCTTGATAAAGCGGGAACGAGATGCTGCTCTCCAGTGCCGCACTGCTGGTGTGCCTGGATGTCCTTTCAGACAAAATTGACCTGAGGATGTTTCCGGTTCACTCCTATTTATAACCTACAGGTGCACCTTATCGAATGACGTCACTTGACTGAGGTTATAAGCCAAAGTATTTGGGGTGTTTGATACACACAGGCTTCACAAACGGAGAACAAAGAGATGTTCTCATAGCGTTTTCACGCAGCATCTCATTCCCACTTTTTCAGGGAACAGGGTTACAGCAAAGTAGCCCGATACAATCATTTAGGTATCTAGAGCTAAACTGACGTGTTGACTGGTTATCCCCTGAAATTTCTGCACGACTCTGAAAGGTTATGGATTATGAGTGGAAAAAATAGCACATTATGTTATGAAGGTCACAAAAGCAAAGTCTAGGTATAGACAATAGGAAGGAACACTTTCTGCCCAGGAACAAGAAAATGAAAAAAAAAATGTATGAATGTAATTTGAAAGTAATGTCCATGCCAATCATTGAATAAATTCCAATTAAATATATAATAAATCTACAATTGGATATATATTCTACTCAATTGGAATGGCAGTGTTCATCTTGTAAATTAATAGAATTCCAATTATTCACAAGATATATACCATTCAATAGTATATGTTTTATATATTAGTTTTCTGTTCCAATCTATATTCAATATTTTATTTCAGTAGTGTAAAATTTACACAGTAGCAACACCAGGTATCCAAGGTGTTGCAGAACCAGAGTAATGCAGAAGAAGTGACGTCTGCTTTGGGGTCATAACTGGTTATGGATGATTAACTATACAGGTAACTTGGCTAATCTATAATCAGACCACTGTCTCCACCTAAAATGCTACAGTAATGGCTAACAGCACAGTTCTTGTCCAAAGTATCACTAAGTATACAAGGTATTTAGAGATGGTCTTCAGCATACATTGGTTGTAACAAAATGTTATATTAGTTACTATTGCCTTCCAATCAGTTCAAAATGGCCATTCTTCTCTGACCTCAGGCACCAATGAGGTATTTTTGCCCAGAGAACTGCTACTAACTTGAAACTTTTTCTTTTTAAGACCATTCTCTGTAGACCCTAGAGATCGTTGTGTGTGACAATCCCTGTAGATCAACAGTTTTAGAAATATACAGACCAACCAGTCTGGCACCAACAACCATTCTATGTTCAAAGTTATACTCCTTGAACTTTTTGACATTTTGTCATCCAAACCACAAACGTTAATGTATTTTATTGGGAATTTATGTGATAGGTCAACACAAAGTGGCACGTAGTTGTGAAGTGGGAAGAAAATGATAAATGGGTTTCATTTTTACTTTTTAAATAAAGATCTGAGAAGTGTAGTGTGCATTTGTATTCAGAACCGCATTTACTCTGATACCCCTAACTAAAACCCAGTGGAACCAATTGCCTTCAGAAGTCACCTAGTTATTAAATAGAGTCCAACAAAAAAGCATTTATCATTTTCCTCCCATCTCACAATTATGTGCCAGTTTGTGTTGGTCTACTGCATAAAATCCGAACATAATACATTTATGTTTGTGGCTGTAACGTGACAAATTATGCAAATATTCAAGAAGTATGAATACTTCTGCAAGACACTGTGTATTCTTAAATGCCCTGAGTTGCTGTCATGTGATCGGCTGATTAGATTAGATTTGTGTTAACATGCAGTTGAACAGGTGTACCTATTGAAGTGGCCACTGAGTGCAGCTAGATATCCAGTTCCTTAGTTTGCTGATTTTTTTTTTTTTTTTTTTTTTGTGAGGAAAAAAATAGAGCTGAGTTTGTATTTTTACTCTCTCATGAATCCGTTGAATGAGTTCCCATGAAGCCTCGTTAATGGTTCATTTGCATATTTCTTGGGCACAATCAGGAAATGGCTATGCAGCTCTAATGCTAAACCACAGCAAATTTAAAAACTAGTGTCTCATTTGCATTCGGTGTTGCCTAGTGAGGTTATGCATTTTTTTCTCCATTTTTCTCTTTCATATTTTTTTCTTCTAAACCATGCTTACAGCCAGGAAATGAGAAACAGATTATAATGTTTGCTCACATATTGTTTCCCCAAAAAGAGGAATCAAACATGTGGGATTGATTTTCTGTTACTCAAAGAGCTAAATATGGAAAAATCAATGTGTAACAGATTCTAGCTTTCTAGCATCGTTTTAAGTAAGTACTGATGATTATTTTTAGCTAAATTGTCATTGTTCTTAGCAAAATAATTAGCTTCTGGTTGAACATTAAGCTTCTTCAAAAATAGAGAAGTTTATATCTAGTGTTGCTTTGCTGGCGAAGATCAGGTCGTGTGCTTAGCTTATGGTTTCAATTTAATCTTTTAAACCAGACAATTAGACGCAGACTTAGATTTTATTTTCCGTCTCTTGTGGATTGCTTTTAAAGGTGAAATAAAGTATCTGTAATAAATAATGTCCTTAATCCGTTTTTCTTGCTCTTTGTTCTTTTCAGACTTTCAGAGAGTTAACATTTTATTTTATTTAGCAATAATCATTTGTGATCCACATTTTAAAATGTCTTTATAGACTATTTTACTAACATGACGTCAGTCACAACACCAAATAGATTTTACCGTAAGATTTCCTGATCACCTACCAGATTGCTTGATGCTTTCTTGCACAGATAAGAGAATCCTATGTTCTTTCCATGCCTTTTTTAAGGACATAAGTCTATATTATCCATGTCTTGCCTGTTAGTACACCCCAGTGCATGACAGGAGATAGCCAGGGATGAAATTATTTTAAACTAATTATTATTCTCTATACTTGAGTACGTTCACTCTCCAGTACAGCAGGTGGTAGTATGCACCTGGTTTGCGAGCTGCAATTATAAATGAAGAGAAGAGAATAAGGTAGTCAATCCTCATGCTTGGAATAATATTTTTGATAAAAAAATAATAATAATAAAAAAAAAAAAACATGGAAAGAGCAATGCTCTTGTGTGCTTTCCTTCTTTATCTGCTATGACTATGTGGGTCAGAGGAGGAGTTTGGCACATTCTACATGCACAGAGATTATAGAGGAGACAGACGGCACTGATGACATCACCATGTAAACAGTGATCCATTTCCGTATTCAGGTACGGTTTGATTTTATTTCTGAGCTATTTTTAAGCTGTGCCAGAGTACACCATGGTTCTGCATGGTTCCTGCATTTGTGTTGGATCAGAAAGAACTAGACCTTTTGGTCAAGTGCACTTGGAAATGGGGCCAGGTCCCTAATGTGAAAATTCCCTAAATGTTCCGGGGTTGAATCCAACGTATGAATTTGAAATCTAGTGAACGATGTAGGAAATAGAATCCCTTGTTCCATACACCAAGTATTGCCCTCATTCAAGATTTAGAGAGGGATCTGGGAACCAGCCTCTCCCATGGGAGAGTTTATAATGGATGTCTGTTAGTATTAGAACTATTAGTATGTTGTTACTATGAGTATTACAATACAAATTATGTTGCAGGTCAGCTGAACAAGTCTAAGACCAGGGAGATGGTATTAGAATTTTGTCAGACTGGGCCCACACTACTACTGGTCATTATTAAGTATATTAATTTTAAGATGTTGGTGACATACTGTATACAGTAAATACCTAAGGCTACTGCTGAGCGACAGACGGGACGGTCAGCAGTCGGACCATTTATAAAAAATTTAAAAAAAATGTCTGATGTTCATCTGAGGAAACTGGGCCCGGGGCATCTACCAAAAGTTTCTACAGATGTTCTACCAATCACTGGTAGCGAGTACACCCTCTGGTAGCACATGGGAGTTTAGAGAGCAGGATAGTTAGAAGAGCTGTGGTCGCTTTAAGCCAGAATCTGTGGCTGGCTTTAAGCTAGACTTGCTGTCCATCATGTCCAACCCCATTCATCCACTGTACTGTACCAGTGGTATACAATACTTCTTTCACAGAGAAGCTAACAGACTCAGAAAATTGTTTGTTCGTAATAAACTGGTTTAACACCTATTTACGGTGCCAGCGGATGTGATTGGGATTCTTGGTCATGATGTTGCCTCAACCACTACAACGTCCTCAGTTACACACGTAGCTTTCATTAATAACAGACTCACGTTTCACAGTCATATTTATCTACTCATTATTTACCCTAATCTGCATTTGACCTTCATTACCTCAATCTATAACTAGAATTGCTATTAGTATATAACTAATTTGCACATCACCATTTGCACTACTCTGTCCACTGAATATTCATCCTCATTTACCTAGATTTGTACATATTCATCTCATTCATTTCAGTATGAGGCCATTAAGGCCAATGGTGACCATCTCTTTTATCTCTCCTTTTACAGGGAAAATTAAACACGTGGAACTGGTTTTTGTTCACTATATCAGAGTGTTATTAATAAGAGTGATATTTTTTGGCCAACAGCCAAATTACCTTATTGGCTTTCATATTTAATTTGCATAATTTCTGACCCATATTCCTAACTTTACCTTGAGTTGCCCAACTTTATTTCGCATTGCAGATCCTCCATGAGGATGTTAATGGGGTAAATGCTAATAAATCACGTCTGACAGCAGCAGCATGAGAAAGCGTTTTAGTCATTTTGGAGACAAGGGAAATAAACATGTGGCCTTGTTCCTGCACTTACCAGAGTACAATTTGCTGATCTCTATTACTGAACTGTTTTTCCACACTAATATTCAGTGTTCATCTTACCCATGATATTCTGCACATAAGCAACGAGTATGTGAACCAAATAAAGTGTATAGGTAAAAACCCTGAAGAAGGAGTGGTTTATTTATGATATCTTCTAATTATTAAATTATATGAACTCATATAGGATTATTATTACATTTTACTATTTTAGGAACAATTATGTGATATGGTAATGTATTTTGGCTATTACAAAAAAATAATAAATAAATAAATAATGCAAGCGAGTGTGTACGAGTTTTAACTTTCTAAATGAAATTCCATATTATTGTACAAATGCACCTTAACATTACAGGCTTGAAATATTTTTTTTTTTCTCTAATCAATCACTCAATGAAAACTTTGCATATTAATGACAATGTTAATAATGCTGAAAACATTTCATAAAATTAAACACATTTCAATGACAGCAGTAAAGAAACAGCAGGTATGGGACTTTTTTGCTATTTTGTTTGTATTTAAAATGTGTCTGTTTGTAATGATTAAATAAATACCTAGATAAAAAAAACAATTAGTTACATTTTGTTGCTATTTCATTATCATTCGTGGCAGCAGGGGCATGTTTGAGCATCTGCTGTGGACAGCGAGGAGGTGGGTTGATGGTAATGTGTTATGATTCTCACCTCTCATCAGTATTATTACCACCAGCCTACTTATTATTATTATTATTATTATTATTATTATTATTATTATTATTTGAATGCTTTCAGTGACTGCTGAGCCACTGAGGGACTGGCAGATCCAGCACTGCTTTCCATGCACACTCAGATCTATGCACTGTGTGTGACTTTAATCTTGAACAAGCCAAAAGGCGTGAGCCAATGATGACCACCTTTTGGGTACATTTCTGTAAATTTTGCTCCTTTTTTTTTTTTTTTTTTTTAGATTTCGAAAGTGTGAACAGCTGTAGAGATTCCCATTTTCCTTATTTCGCCAGATATTTTGTTCAACTTTGCTGCCATTAGTAGAAGTTTTAAACACTGCCTTTAAATCTTGTGATATAACAAAGATCTTCACCAGCCTTCTACAAACCCTACAACATGTCATGTATTATGAGACACAGAACACTTATACTAAAGAAGGGATGACCAAAGTGTTAGAAAAGCCATAAGGTAATGCTTTTCCTTGCAGCTCATTAAAATCCAATGGCCGTGCGTTTGGAACAGGATAACTTTACCTTCTCATCTATTCATGGCTATGTTTGATGTAGTGGACAAAGGGCTGGGGTATTGGAGGATGAAGAGTATCAACTGCTGCACACCAGACAAACATTCTTATTCAGATAAAGAACAATATGAGTGTTCGCTCATACTGTGGACAGTCATTACTCTCTGATATTATCTACTACTGTATGTTGCCCCTTTGTTCCTGTTGTGCCCCATTCCATGGTTCCACTGCATGAATTGGTAGCTGGCACTTCAGCCTTTAAAGTTTGAGGTAGTCCACAGGCTGGGGGCACAGATGGTGGTGGCTGATTACGTCTCCTGCCAGCTACAAGCCAGATGGCTTCTTGGCCTAAGATGAGCAGTCAGGGTACGTGGCAGTGGGGGTGTGGTCAAGCTTGGATGGAGATGAAGCAGGTTGAACCGGTAGAGGTAGGTATTAAGTGTGACTTCTCACCTGTGGATTATTACAGACAGTCTATTTTGTGTATTTCTTTGTGCTTTCAGTGACTGCTGTGAGCAAGAACGGTGAGAGTGGCATGGCTGGCACTGCTCGCAAAGTACACCCACACCCACACATACAGTAGGGCATAATCTTCTAATGCCCAAATGAGGTGAAAGCCATGAGCTTTTGGGTTAGATTTCTGTTAGGTTTTAATTTAAAGCTTTTGAAAGTGCACAGAAAAGCTGTGCAGAAATATAAATGAGTCCAGAGCTCTGCAGAAAAAAAAAAATCTGCCTGTCTGAAATGCCAGTCTGAATGCAAGTGCAGGTATATACACCTTTATAATCATAGCAAACAAATCTACCATCTGGATTAAGGTAAAGGTCAAGATGCAGATAGTGGTCTAGCAACCTAAAAAGAACAGGTAAAGGCTGAATAACTAAGAAAACGATCATATTGTACAGTGATTACAACTGGAGAGAGTCATTATACAGTTGTGATTTTATTTGATCAGTAGTCTGGGAATGTGAACATGGGAGAGTTTATAATGGATGCGTGTTAAAATTTGTGGCAACTGTGTATGTAAGCCATGTTATATTCATTGTTCTAGGCTGTAAGCTTGGATGATTTGAGTGGCAGGCATGGAACTCCTGACACAGAACACGGAACATAGCCCTCCCAGTCAACAAGGTATTGTAATTTACCCTCGCTACGTTATGCTGTAAGCTCAAGGTTACTTAGACTATGAACACACATTTGCCCTTAATATCAAGAGGATTTGGGGAAGTAGAAAGAGGAGTAGTATCTGCAGAGGGACATGACATAACTGGCTAAAGGCATGAGACATGGAAAGAGAGGGCTAAATGGTTGGCAGTTAGAGCTGGTAGATAACAATTGCAGTCTTCTTAATGACCCCATATGCCAATGTACCAGCTTTCTGCAGCCCTCCATGATGTTTAGGCCCTTAGAGAAAAGACATACCTGTTTGCCAGGGTCATAAACAGGTATCTCAACATATAGGTGGCCCAGTTCTAGTGGTCACGGCAAACTCTTGATGTCCTGGTCATCATGTTTAAATAACATGGTCACTTCTTGTAAACCAGCTGTCTACTATGAGTTAGTTTGTGGGATTGGCATTCTATGCAAACAAGGACACACTGAAAAGATGTGGCATTGGTTGCAGGGTGTCTGAGAAAGTTCTGCACAAATTCAGCTCATGGAAGAAATTGTGCCCAGTTGTTTTGATTACTTGTACAGATTTCTTATTCACAACTTTATGTCTTCGAGGTGTAGGCAGGGAAAGGAGTTTATCTGCCAGACAGGTGCAAAGAACTTTGACCAGGACACAAATTAAAGATGGAACATGCGTGGCCACCAGGTATTATCTTGTTTAATTTCCTGCATTCTGTGAGTGGAGTGGAGACATGTGGACCCTCACGAATTACCTGTCTCAGAAGTATTAGGACACAAACTTCCCCAGTGAACACCGTTTGGGAGTGAAAGAACAAGGCTAAATGCATGGCCAAGGGCAAGACTCTAATCTCTTAGCCAACTTGGTGTAGTCTAGGTTCTTGTGGCTGATATAAATGCTAAAAGAAGGAAGGACTTCCAGCCAAGCCACTCCAGTCAAGACTAAGGAATTTTTCTTCATCCTACTGCAACAATTGTCCCACACACCAGTTTCTTAGACATTAGACTCCAAGATGAACATCTGGGAGAATTGATGATGTTTTAGCTTGTTGGTTCAGGTGAAAGCTTCCTTAAGATTCTCAAGAAGACAATTCTGGTGATGGATTTAACTGAAGCTCTTTGTTGCTCTTTTTCATAAAGTTGATCAATGGGGATGTTATATACTGAAGCTTCTGCTGAAACAGTGATAAAAGTTGGCAAAAGCTTGAGAGGTCTTGCAAGGCCTTAACTTTGTTTTGGTCCTCAACCTCCTGAGACTGGCATCTAATGTTGTTTACACTGCAGTTTCTCCTAAAGGCTTCTCTTCATTAACAACTAATAACTATATAACTTGATCGCTGTATGCATATCAAACTTTGGCAAACGAAATATACCTCCTATACGGTCCTCACATGTGGATGGCACAAGGAGACATAGTAAGTGTAGGAGGAGAAAATGTCACGTCTTCATGTAAGGTCATTCCGGTCTCAAGAGGATAAGAACAGCATCTTGATGTTGCTGGGGCTTGAACCCCTGAACTTCTCATTAGTAAACCAAAGCCTTAGCAGTTTTAACCACCACTGTATACTGGTATACAAGTATTTAGGGCAAAAATGCAAACAAACAAGAATATAAATATAAATATAAATATAAATTCATTCTAATGAATACATTGAGATACATTAACGTTATCCTGTTTTGATTATCTTATATTCTAAAATGAGTATATGAATTCTCATATTCAGACTGTGTTAACTACTATGAATATGTTAGTACAGAATAAATTAAATCGCTATGTAATAACTTGGAAATTAAAACTTTTCATTACTGATATTGTTCTCTTGAAAAAAGTCTGTTATTGCAATAGAAAGTTTTTACCCTCACACACTTGCCCATTGAGTGTAAATCAGTGTGACATTTTTTTTTTTCCCAGCTGAAGTAAAAACAGAGACACAGGTCAGGTTGCCTCGGCATGAAACCTGAAATCTCCTGCAGGGCCCACACACACACACACACACACACACACACACACACACACACACACACACACACACACATGCACTGAAAGCACAAGTATGAGATGTCAGGTACAATGTCAGATTTTACATACAGTGTCCTAAATGAGTCTGTTCTTCCAAGCTATTGTTAGAACTTGGAATTGTTTCTTAACATTGCTCTCTCTCTCCACACACATACACACACACACACACACACACACACACACACACACACACACACACACACACACACACACACTGTTTTTTTTTAATTTTTTTAACACTAGATATTGTGAAAATCCTAGAAGATAAACAAGATAAGCTTGTTATTATCCCTATTCTAATATCTGGTATAACACTCTTACACTCCATCTGCATTACTGAATGCATTGTGCAGCTTCGCCAAGGTCAGCTTTCTGGATAATTGCATAAATTACCTGGGTACAGGTCTTCCTATTATAATGAAGGGTGCAATTGTATTAAATAGCAAAGACAAAACTCCGCCCACTTTGTTTGGCATATGTGCACTTTATGAGCTACATTGAAAAGCCTGAACAAACAAAATTATCCTGATACACTGTATGGGAATTTTGCACATACACCGATCAGCCACAGCATTAAAATGCAAAACATTTTGCCCAGTATTGTGTAGGTTACCCATTTGTGCTGCCTGGACAGCTCTGGCCCCTCGGGCCATGACTCCACAAGTCGTCTGGAGGTTTGCTGAGGTGCCTGGCACCAGAGATTTGGCAACAGATCCTTTTGGTGTTGTGGTTGTGGGTTGGAGCCTCTGTGAATCTGACTTGTTTGTCTGGCACATCCCATGGCATCCCATGGTGCCTGTGAGCCAAGGAGAACCTTGGGTGCTCATGATCTTGTCACCAGTTTATTGATGCATAATTAATAATCAGTGTTAATGTGTTGTCTATTGTTAATGTGGCTCATCAGTTATTATTATTATTATTATTATTATTATTATTATTATTATTATTATTATTATTATTATTTCAGGTTTAATAATCTACTTGCTGAACTTTTTTGAAATAGAGCTGATTTCTGTATTTTTTTTAATTGTATATGCATTGCAGCAGAAAATGTTTAAATGAAACCTCAGCCATTCAAATTACGTTTTACAGAAAGCCATTATGTGGAGAATAAGAAAAGAAAATTCACATAAAATAACCACAAAGTCTCTAACAGTGAGCAAGAACTGAGGCAGAGGCTTTAAAATGTAAACCGCACCACACAGTATATTTAACATCCATTTTGCTATTTTTTTTCCCTTTCATACTTCGTGTATATAGACTTGATAAAAAATGATGGAACGAAACGTTTGAAAGTGTCAAGAATGGTGTTAAAATCAATAACCATGCAAAATGTCGAAAAACTAAATTCTTCAATGTAGTGCTTCTAATGCAAAGTCCAATGCAAGCTTTTATTACACTAATATTTCACACACACCTACACACACACCTACACACACACACACACACACACACACACACACACACACACACACACACACACACACACATGGTGGTTTGATGTTACAATATTGTATAGTATTTCTGTCATTTCCGTGCTAATGTGCACTTCAAAGGAATAAAGCGGGTGTGTTTTGTGGTCTTGTGATTGCATTACAGCATTAAGTTCCAAAAGTTACTCTTTGCGACTGTAATTTCATTATGACTCAAGCAACACACACATGCATGCACACAAACACATACACACACTGGACATAATTAAAAACAGAGCAAGAATCCAACCACCAAAGAAAGAAAAAAGGGAAAAAGGAAATAAATCCACTCTGGGGTCATGACATTAATAAAAACCACATGTGGTACAACTTTTCCCTAAAACGTTTTACTGATCATTAATAAAAGTAGGAGAAGCTTTTTTTCCCCTTTTTTTTAACCACATAAATATGTTTAGAATTCATAACTAAATTTGATCTTAGCAATTCTGATAATAACAGAACGTTATGTATTTTTTGTATTGTTTTTTGTATTGTTTTCATTTATTTTATGCTTAAGTAAAAGTAATCAATCATTCTCTCTCTCTCTCTCTCTCTCTCTCTCTCTCTCTCTCTGTCTCTCGTTCTCTCTATTTTCAAACACCTGCTACATGAATAAGCATTTCACAGATGGAATGCAAATCATACAATTATGCATAATAGTCAGCAGGTGGCGATAGCATCACTTCAAATCCTACTCGATCACTCGACTTATGTAGCACAATAACATGCAGAAATGTAGTGAAGTAGAAAGTACAGGTATTTGTTGTAGAATGTAGTAAAGTAAAAGTAAAATGTATCATCTAATAAAACTACTCAAGGAAGGTACAGATACTTGAGTACAGTGACAAAGTAAATGTAT
The DNA here is from genome assembly GCA_011419295.1 of Clarias macrocephalus. Classification (NCBI taxonomy): domain Eukaryota; kingdom Metazoa; phylum Chordata; class Actinopteri; order Siluriformes; family Clariidae; genus Clarias; species Clarias macrocephalus. The sequence continues at coordinate 7,634 of JAAGKR010007474.1, read as the reverse complement.
TAAGTTACCTTCCACCTAAGCAAAAGAAATTGTGTTTTTTAAAATCCTCTCTTTTAAATAAAAAGTTCTAAAAAGAAACAAGCATAGACTCAGACTAACTATCATTTGTGCAATCAGCAACCTGGCTAACACTAAACCAACTCGACTTCCTCGTTCTTTAAAACCCGGCTACCAAGATACCCAACAGGAGAATAGTATAATCTCATTATGAATAGTATAATCTCATTTTGTTCACAGGTTAGCTCACATGAGTTACGCTATGTTTAAATTTTATGCTATCAAAATTAGAACTGGTTAATCAAGTCTAACCTAAAATGTGTACCTTGCAAGCAGACTGCTTTTAGTATTAAAGGTGATGGGGGATTTTTTCCTCCAAATGTCAAACGTAGTAAGGAAACACATTATGATCTCACAAAACAGAGAAAAGTTTATAGTACACGCTTTGGATTGTAAAATGGTCAGTTGCTTCTGTGGAGGCGCAGCACACTTATCTGTCATTTCTGTTTATGTTGCTGCAAGGTTTGAGATGCCCCCCAACATTACCGCCTGCAAAACACACACACACACGCACACACACACACACACACACACACACACACACACACACACACACACACACACAATAACTGAGCTCCACATAGTGTATGAATGCAATGTGCAGTGCAGGATATGAGACAGAACCATAAAGATCGCCATCTTTTTTTTTTTTTTTATCTCTCTGTAAATCTCCTCCACATGAGAACCGAGGTGTTCCTCCAGGTGCTTCTGATTTAGTAAAGCCCTAGCGAAAGAGTGAGAGAGGGAGAGAGAGAGAGAGAGAGTGCGAGCATGTGTTGAGCTCCAATGTGGCAACCATTTATCTAATCATCCTGTTATTGTGAATTACCCTGCACTGCACCCTCTCAGGGATTATCTCTCCATTTCTCCACCCAGAAGATTAAAAAGAAGAAGGAGAAGAAGAAAAAAAAAAAAAACTCCAGTCCTCTATCTTCCTACTTCTGGTTTACACACACACACACACACACACACACACACACACACACACACACACACACACACACACACACACACACACAGATTAGACCCTTAATTTAGTTCTTCAGGCCCCTGTGGACATCCCTCTGTGTGTCACATCACTGCACATGTATTTAGTCTTATTATTGGTTTACACACTGCCTGGCTCAAAGGAAAAAAAAAAGAAGAAGAAAGTTTCAGAAGGACCTGCTTTAAGCAATGAAAACATCTAAGGAGATTCTTGAAATTCCTGAAATTGGGCTAAGAACTGTCCAATGCATGAATAACATTGCAAGGGAAGTGGTGTATTTAGAACTTTTTAAAGAAATGTGGTAATATAATCAATGATTCAATGATCAAAGATGACTAATACGCTTGGTGAAATTGCTTTTTATCTAAAATCAGAGCTATGTTTAATAGTGAAAGTAAGAGCATTTCCACACACACACACACACACACACACACACACACACACACACACACACACACACACACACACACACACCGCATGATGAGAACTCAAAGGATGGGTAGTAAGCAGCAGTGTATCAAAAAAAAAAAATCACTTGATTAAGAACCATCGATCACATTATCAAAACCTGGAAAGATAGTGTTGAACTGTTAACTTTGTAAAAGAAATGTATTTGAGGAAAAAAGAAGTGAAAGTAAGAGAATTCACAGGATTGGGACTAAACAGCTGCGTGGCCATAAAAAAATTAAGTCACTGGGACCCATCAGAGAAAGGCTCTAATTTGCTAGGAAGCATGAAGAATGGACTTTGGAGAAATGGAAAAAGCTCATGTGGTCTGATGAGTTCAGTTTGACCGAATCCCATGGGTACGTCAGGGTAAGAAGGGAAGTGCATAATGCGATCTACCCATCATGCATAGTGCTCACTGTACAAGCAAAGTCAGTTGGTCAGGTCTAGGCTTAGCAAAACTATATGGCAATAAAATTAAGTCAGCTGACGACATATTTCTGTTAAAGAATAGTTCAGGGCGCATGAGGAATCATTTTCATGTATATATTGCCCACCACATTGTGCACTGCAATCAAAGCTTAAAAAGCTAGACTTTTTTTTTAGGCTAGGATGTGTATTTATTTATTTGTTCATTTGTTTAGTTAGTCTATTTACCTGTTTGTCAGTCTAGTGGTCATGTCTATCTCTCTGTCTGCCTGTATACATTACCTGTCTGTCTATCAGTTTGTCTGTAATCATGACTGCCTGTCTGACTCTGTTTGTTTATCTGACCAATTAGTTGTCTGTCTATCCAGGTGTCTATCAACCAGTCTATTTATCAGTTTATAAATCTGTCTAATTGTCTGCGTGTCTGAATATCTATATGTCTGTCTCTTTGCTATCTACCTACTGTATATAACTATCTGTCTGACATATATCTGTCTTTTCTACTGCCTGCACATCTGACTAGCTGTTTATGTCTAACCGTCTGACTACCTACCCATCTGTTAATTTGTCCGTCTGTCTGTTTTGTATATCTGTCTGTATGTTTGATAGCGTGTGACTGGTTATCTTTCTGTCTGTGTTTTATCTCATTGTTTGTCTGTCTGTCTGTCTGCCTGACTCTCTGTCCTTCTCCCTGTTTATCTCTGTGACTATTTATCCAATGGTCTCCCTGTAACTGTCTCGACTGTCTTGTTTGTTTTAACCACAAGAAATACAAAGAAATTGAAATTGAGTTAGAATGAAAAAAAAAAATGAGGGAAGAGTTTCAGGATCTCCACTGATCTTATTCTCTTTATCACCTATCTTTCCAGCGCCCCTCTTTTTTACCGAGACGAATATGCTTCTCTTCGAACTGTCTCTCTACAGTTCATCTCTCTCTTGCTCTTTCTTTACACTAGCTCTCTCTCCACATTGTCTTTTTCTCTTCATATAGTCTTTCTTCACTGAGATGCATCTTCCTCTTTTAACACACTCTCTCTTTCTCTCCACATCATCTTCATATTGTCTCGCTTTCTCCTCACTCCACATCGTACTGTATTTCTTCACTGAGATGCAATTTTTTCCTCCACATCATCTCTCTCTCTCTCTCTCTCTCTCTCTCTCTCTCTCATGTCTTCTTTCTCTCATCTCTTGTCTCTGGTTAAATGAGGACAATCATTAATTCTAATGAGCCTCATCTGCATATGAAACATTGATGAGCCGTGGCTGTCTTTTTGGTGAATAAAAAGAAAGAGAGACATGCCAGTCTGTGAGACATTCCCAAAGAGACATTCTCCTCAGGGACTTTTCTCTTCTGCATTTATCTGTTCCACTTTCATTCATCCGTTCTTCCTGTTTGGTGCCACCTCCATTCAAGCTGTTTTTCATCTGATCTGCTAGCAGAATAACAGCTAGCAAGCTAACTACTGACACTTAGCATGACAGTAACAGCTGTGTAATCTAATTTAACTAAAATGAACTTTATTTCCCTACTTATAAAGCTTCAGCTAAGAACACTTCACACATTTTGTTGCATATTAGCCACATGGTTCACTTAAAGATCATCACAGTAGCAGAACTATTATTAATTCCCGAGCTTGCTAGCTAACCTGTTTGCTGCCGTATTGACCTTTGGCATATGACATCACAATGTCTGTCTGCCATTAAATTTATTTATTGATTTATTTTTTTTCATAAAACACTTTTAACCGTGGTCATTGTCACAAAGCAGCTTTTCAGAATTAAATAACATATGGAAATAAATTAGAAAAAAATAAGTAAATATGTATAAATTATGATAATCAGTTTGTCCCTGAGCAATTCAAATCAATTCAATTAAATTGTATTTATATAGAGCTTGGCCATTGTCTCAAACCAGCTTCACAAAATCTAAAAAAAAAAAATAATAATTGAAATGTGTATGAATTTTTTCAAAATATGTGTATAAATCTTAATGCTCAGATTGTCCCTGATGCGCAAGCCAAGGGTGATGGTGACGAGGGCAAGGAAAAACTCCATGAGATGGAGATAGGAATTAACCTTGAGAAGAAGCAGAATCAACAGGGAACCAATCTTCATTTGGGTGATATGGGATAACAGGAATTGTTTTGCAGACGTATTGCGTGTTAGAGGGCTAGAAGTTCAATATAACAGAAGATGTCTAAGTTAACATGGAGTCTAGTTCGGCACCAAGATGGCACCAGGATGAGTCAGACATGTTCAGGGGGCAAAAGGGTCTGAATCACTGGGAGCTCAGGAGCAGCATGTGTAGTTCCAAACCATCACAAATCAGAATCCAGATGGAGCTGGTTCTTCTCTGGATGCCTCAGGATCCTCTCAGGGTGGGCCTCTGTTTACTGGAGCTGGCACAATCTCCAGATGCCTCGAGATGGATAGAAAAAGATCAGGTGGAAAGGAATTAGCATAGCTGCCGTTCATAATATTAGCAACGCTAGATGAGAATGTGCATTCAGATGCACTGGAGTACGAGTATATGGGATACATTATGAGTATGGCAGGCTAAAAAGCTACATCTTTAATCTACTTTTAAACTGGGAGACTGTGTCTGGGCCCCACACACTGTCAGGAAAGCTATTCCAAAGCTTAAAAGCTAAATATGGAAATGCTCTACCCTCTTTTGAAGACTTTGATATTCTGGGAACTCTGGAGAAGTTTTCCAGAATTTTGTGATTCTAATAACCATCCTGGGTTGTAACATGTCAGAAGACTGTCTAGATACATGGGAGCTAAACCATTTACAGCATTGTATGTAAGTAGTGCTAGTTTGTAATTCTAAACTTAACAGGTCAGTGCAGAGATGATAATATCGGATTTTGGTGAGAACTGTAGCTTGTTTATTGAGGATGCAGGACAACCACCTAGTAATGCATTACAATAGTCCAGTCTGGCAATAGTCCAGCAAGCTGGGGGTGACGGTGGAAAGGAAAATTTCCTTGGGAGATAACAATGTGAATGGACCTTGAGCAGGACCAGACTCAACAGGGAACCCGTCCTCATTTGGGTGATATCAGATGATATGTCCATAAGTCAGTCCCTGATATATCTGTGTGCTACAAGACTGAAAGGTTTTCTAGTGGTTGAATTTAGGGACTGGCGGCTGGTCCACTACTTCACTTTCAGCTAGGTTTCTGTCAGTACTATTTTCATAGGCTTTCCTTTTTTGGCTGGATGTTGTGCTGGTCTTAAGAAATTAGTTTTGTTCGGAACATACCGATGCAATACATACCAGATCTTCACTCTCCTGCACTCTAACACTCACTGATGGACTTGACCTTTCTGTAGTATGCTGTATTTCATTATTTATCAATGTTTCTGTGTTTTCCAGTTCAGTTCAGTCATTAGGAACAGGGTCACTGTTAATGGTCACTATTGCAGGTTTTACACTTGTGGTGTTTTCGGTGTCTGCAGTGTTCATGTTGCTTTTGGGTGCAGTTTTGCTTTCAGTGGTATGTCGTTGCTCTGGGAGTCATTTACACCTACTCCAGGCTCTGGTTCTCCGGTGTTCTCCCGCTGGCCGTCTCTGTGTTGCTGCTGCTATAGCCTGGTGAAGTTGCCCCCTGAAGCGGGCCAGCTCTGTTATAATCAACTCATCTTGTCAAGATGGTGGATAGAGGGGTAACTTCAATTGTGGCTCCTCTAAAAAAAAGTCTTCAATGATAAAAGTAATAAAAAAAAAAGTTTGCAGAATATTGTAAGGATGTCAAACAGTTCTCAATGAAGTCTCTCCAAACTCATTGCATTTGCAGACTGAGAGAGAGAGAGAGAGAATCGTTAGATACTGTATGCTAATGGTCAAACAATGAGTAAGGTCAATGTATTTTTGTGTAATCAAGGACTCTGACAGTACAAACTATGACAGCCATGGTCTCTACCACTTGTAGACAGAAAAAGGGATGTTACAGAAAGAAAACACATGGTATAACTTTATGACATCTTAAACATCCTTGTGTCTTCATAGTAACTGCATCTAAGTTGTTGCAGATTACCTCTGAACCATCTGTGCTTTGATTCCGTCTTCCATTAGTTAATGTGAGTGTGACCATTTGGACAGGTTCCTAACTAAGTTGCTTTGCACATGCTAACGTTCATTTGCAAGAATCAGCACTGAATGAGCTAATGCTATTGCTAGCGAACACATCCAGGAGGAAGCACACGATTGTACACAGTCTAATAATAATATCCTTATTAACTACTTCTAGTTACTATCAGTACGTAATAAGGTAGGTATATATCAGTTAATCTTTTTGTTTTTTTTATGTATTTTTTTTTTTATTCGTAAAATGGCTAAAATTCAGCTAAGCCCACCAACCAGCAGTGAGGTCCAGCATTCAAGACAAAGGTTTTACGCCATTTTGTGTTCTTTCACCTCCGGTTAGCTGTGAGCACTCACTGTTCCACACCAGGTTCTTCTCTATTTTCTGTATAAATTGGTGATCCATCACAGCACCATGTTTTGTTCCTGTTGTTTTTAAGTCATGACTTTGAGAGCAACTGAGCTGCTGACCTTTTTAAATCGCTTTCTGCCTCTCAGCAATATTCCCACTGTTTTATCCAAACGCCGTAATTACCTTCTTACCTTAAAACGACCCTGAGCACACATATACACACGCACACACACTCACATCCACACACACACACACACACACACACACACCACACACACACACACACACACACACCTATAAAAAACAAAGTACAAGAAGATTAAAGGGGATTGGAAAAATTAAATTAAAAATATCAAACAGAAAGGAAAAAGGAATTAAATATACGAATGGAGGATGAAAAGGAGAAAGGAAATTATATTTTAATACAAAAAGAAGAAAAATTAAACAAGACAAAAGAAAGCAGTTTAAAATCTTTGTAAAGAAAACAATAATAACATGTAAAAAAGATGATTTTAAAAGAAATTTTAGTTGAAACTGAAAAAAAAAAGATTAAAGGAAAAACAAAAGTAAAAAAATAGAATTAGGAGAAATAAAAGCAAACAAATATTAGTGCATTTAATTACAATAAAAAATAGGAATAATTAATAACAAACAAAAAAAAGTAGAATCAATACCATTAAAGGAATCATAAGGAGGAAAAGAAAAAATATTAAACAGAATGAACAAAGAAAACGAGAAAACATAAGAATATTCAAATAAACAAAAAAAGCAAAATGAAAATTAAAGAAATCAAAATAATTTTAAAATAGAAAAAAATAAAAGCAAATATGAAAGAAAGAAAGAAAGAAAGAAAGAAAGAAAGAAAGAAATGAGATAAAAAGAAGAAGAATTCTTTAATGCAACACATGAGAGAAAAATGAACATTATCCTATTCCAAATCTAACTTCTGGAACAATATGAGGGCACCAGGACATTAAGTTAGCAGGCTAACTAGCGGCCTATAAGCTAACAGGCTATTAGCTAACTTCTAAAGTGTCCATAATAGTCCTTGATGTTTTGACCTACACTTTTAACCTCCTAGAGCAAACAGATGTGAAAGATGACATGGAGCATAATTTTAGTGACATGACTGTTCCTTCTGAGAGATCTAACAATCTAGGGCCCTTTATAGGCCGCCTAAACATCTGCACATGGCACGCAGTAAATGCTGATGCTGTTGGTTTATTTCTGCTGACAGTCAACAAAAAGAGTGAGAGGGAGAGAGAGAGAGA
>JAAGKR010007473.1:16936-36525 GCA_011419295.1 Clarias macrocephalus | reverse complement strand
AATTATTGCATCTTTATTAGATTTTATTATGTTTTTAAACACTATGAATTCATAGAGGGAGTAACTTTTTCAAATGACTGTATATTCATACATTGCTGATGGATCAGTATCCATTGTGATAAGAATGCATACCCCTTTGCAAAAATCTACATTTGGTTAGTGGCTGCTTACGAAGAAATGTCAGGATTTTTTTTTCCCATACAAAAATATTTTCATTGCAATTGTTTGACAATTTACAAGATCTGATTTTAACTAATAAATAACAGAATCATGGGCCTCTGAGAATTCTACATTTTCTGTTCAACTAGAAAAAACAATTTTAGACCATTTACAACAAAAACTAATGAAAAAGAAGGAAACTAGACAACTGAGGAAGCAATGTAATACATATATACATATAAAATGTAAAATTATATGAAGTGCATCGTAAAAATTCTGTATTAAGGTAGATTATAAAGAGATTGATTATTTACCTTGCTCACAAAGTCACCTCTCTGACCCTTTCAAACTCTGGCGTGTCCCTGTGGTGCTTCTTGCTAAATGATGTAGTTTATTTAAAAGGCAAATGCACTTTGTGCTTTACAAATGCAAAGATATTTTCCTCACATGACCATAAGGTAAAAACAAACAGCTTCAATTTAGTCTTAAATTAGGTCTTATTTAAACAATACATTTTATATTTTTTACATATGTTTTATTTAGTATGGCAACAGAATCATAATTTAATCCATGTCTGAATCAAGAAAACAAAAGTTTCAAAATCTAAGTAATTAATCACACTGTGTGCAATGTTAATGGTTCTTAAAGACAAGAGGTTAATATTCATAAAAAAAAATAGCATATATAGTAATATTAGAATAATGGAATATAATAAAAGCCATGTAATAATGTATCCATTAGCAAATGGATAAGTTTATAGTTATAATTAATTAATTTAATTTTTACTATTAGGGCATATATAATTTAATGGTTGTCAGTTTGTTTTAGCTTTTTCAACATCCAACATGTCAAACCAAATGAGGCATATAAGCTACAAACAGAGCATTCACTCCTGAATTCTAGAACATTTCTTCAGTGTACTTTATGTAGTAAGTGTACTAACATTGTATAAGTAGTAAACCTTAAGTACAGAATTGGCTAACATTTAAGTATTATTTTGTACTGAAACTATATTGTGATGTATACTAAAACTAAACTTATAGTTACTAAATATATACTTCTGGCCGACTTTTTGGATTATAAAAGTAATTTGACATATACTTTATGTGTAAGAGTAGTAGACTTATTAGCTCACTATACAACTAGTTTACATTGAAGTTTAATTTTACTTCAACTGTACTGGGAAGTATAAGATCCTTCAGCTATATCACATAAAAGGGAGTGCGGAATGCCACCATGGCTGTCATGCGGGCGTAGGCACGAGGGCACAGCCTTTATTCTTAATGCATTTAAATTTTTCATTTGTTTAAGTTATACCTAAAAAGTTTCCTTAAAAAAAAGGATAGGACTTTGTGAATTCTCCAGAATTGGACAAAACATAGTTATTAAGAGTGGAAGGGTGGTTATTAAGAGTACAACAACAGGGTAGTATTCATTAATGCTGCTGTTGTTGTTTTTGGTGTTTTTGGTTTTTCATCTGCTCCCTCCAAGGACTTGCCACATAGTATTTTGCATGAAGTTTACATTAGGCTACTCAAAGCTCTTTGAGTGGCAGATCACTGCAGATCAGGATGTGAAAACTAAGGTCATTTATGTGGCACCAGAACAAAGCATAAAATCAAGCAGATATAGATAAGAGCTTCAGTTTGTATTTACATTGAACATCAGGATGGTGAAAATGTGATCTCAGTGATGTCAGTATTGGCAGAAAAGCTGGTCTGAGAATTTTTCAAACACAGCAAGCTCTAAAATTTACACATAATGGTGAGAAAAAGCTGGCAGAAATCCTGGAGTAATTTTTTTTACAACTGTGGTGAGCAGAAAAGCAACCTCAACTATTCAAAGCATCAAAGCTACAATGAAAGTTATAGGTTATAACCAAATTGGGTTCCATTTCTATCAGCCAAGAATAGGAATCTGAAACCACACAGGGCACAGACTCAGTAAAACTGTACAAGTGAAAATTGGATTTTTCCCCCTATTTGCTGAATTTCTGTTGTGATGGTAGGCTATCAGGTAACTGGTAACAGGAGCATGAAAATGCCTTGTGTCATTAGTCCAGGCTGCTGCTGGTGGCATAATAGTGTGGTGAAAATTTTCTTTTAATAATAGAAGGCAATAGTTTAAACACGGGCCATAATCCTAAAATAATGTTTCACAAACTTTGTGATATCCATGCCATGATTCAAGAACATTGGCAGTCCTACCCCTTTCTGCATGGCTCCTGAGTTTTCACAGAAACATATACTTTTTAATTGTACCTCTGACTACATATAGAGTGCAGTCATGTCACCACAAATAAAGGTTAAAACTCAGGGGAGTCCAGAGAAGGTCCTGAATGCCTAAAAAAAAAACGAAATACACACCCCACAAACCAGTGTGAGAATGGAGAGGCATAATTTGCATACCAGATACAATCTGATCATTTTGGTTCATACACATTCACATTTCATACAAACTTAATTTCTTTTGATTGTGTAAAGCTGCTTTGCCACAATGACAATTGGTAAAAGCGCTATATATTTGTATTTATTTATTTATTTATTTATTTATTTAATAAAATTGATTCTGAATTAATACCAGCAAGTCAAGTATAAATTTTTGGATTATATTTAACTACTTCATATGATTTTAATACATTTGACAATTTATTTCATAACAATTTCAGAAAAAAATAAAGAGAAAATACCCTGAAAAAAAATAACATCACAATTTTATAATAAATAACTAACACAATAAACTTTCTCTACTTTCATTGTCTTTACACTTGACAAAACATGGTTTCTCTGTTGCTGCATACATATAACAAAAAATCAAGCAACAAATATAATAAAGGCAGTACACAAATACACAAATACTGTGGCGACAGGCACAATACTACCACCTACAAAAGCGAGACAGCTCCACGCTCGGTCGGAGAAAACTGCATGAAGCTCGTCTGCAAAACCCAGCATAATCAGTGGACAGGGTGCCGTAACTCAACTAGGCTGATCGCGGATAATTACTTACCCTTCAGAGGTCGTACACTGCCTATAAAAGGACAGTGCAAACGCCAGCATGTGAATATGTTGGGCGAAAAACAGGACTTAACATGCTCAAAAAGTCATTAAAATCAGCACACAGTTTGGAATCTACTGCCATTAGGATGCAGAAACAGAGGATTTTATTGCATTGCTCATAAACACTTGCAAATATACATGTAAAAGTCACTACATATTTATATTTCATTGAGCTGAACAACTTTCACTATGCAGGCTCTCTTCATTAGAAAATCAATTATTTTGGGTTCTTTGCAAAACACATTTAATGAAATTTGATATACTCTCCTAGGGGATTTACATGATTGCCACCAAACCGGGCTAATATAATCTTAAAACATTGAGGATGCAAACTTGCTAAGGCATTTTTGATATCTCAAATTTTTCAAACATCTGATTGTAATCTGCACACTCCTACTTCACAATTTTTCAGGAATTCTATCTATTTTAATCTTTTGGCTGTTCCCTTTCAGGGGTCGCCACAGTGAATCATCTGCCTCTATCTAACCCTATCCTCTGTATCCTCCTCTCACACACTAACTAACTTCATGTCCTCTCTCACTGCATCCACAAATCTCCTCTTTGGTCTTCCTCTAGACCTCCTGCCTGGCAGTTCCAACCTCTCTATCCTTCTACCAATATGCTCCCAATCTCTCCTCTGAGCATGTCCAAACCACCTCAATCTGGCCTCTCTGACTTTATCTCCAAAACATCTAACATGGGTTGTCCTTCTGATTAACTTGTTCTTGATCCTATCCATCCTTGTCACCCCAAAAAGGAATCTCAACATCTTCATCTCTGCTACCTCCAACTCTCGCTTCTGTCTTTTCTTCAGTGCCACTGTCTCTAAGCCCTAGAGACTGTGTTGTACACACTTTCATTCATTCTCACTGACACTCTTTTATCACATAGCATACCTGACACTTTTTCCCCTTTCCAACCTGCATGTACATGCCTCTTCACCTCCCTTCCACATCCTCCGTTGCTCTGAACTGTTGATCCTAAGTAGTTAAAGTCCTACACCTTCTTTAGCTCTGGTCCCTGTAGCCTCACCATTCCACTTGGGTCCTTCTCAATCACAAACTTGTATTCTGTCTTGCTATGGCTACCCTGGTTTTCAAAGCATACCACCTCTCTAGATTTTCCTACACCTGCTCTCGCTACAAAGCACAATGTCAGCTGCAAATATCATAGTCTGTGAAGATTCCTGTCTAACCTCATCTGTCATCCTGTCCATCACCATGCCCCATGTCTAACATACTTCTCTGCCCCTTCAGACTTCCTCATACAATACCACAGCTCTTCTCTCAGCACCCTATCATTCGCTTTCTCTAAATCCACAAAGACACAATGCAGCTCCCTATTGCCTTCTCTTTACTTTTACATCATCATCCTTAAAACAAATACTGCATCTGTTGTACTCTTTCTAGGCATGAAACCATACTGCTGATCACAAATGCTCACCTCTGCCTTACTTCCACTACTCTCTCATAGCATCATTATCATCAGCTTTATTCCTCTGTATTTTGCACAGCTCTGCACATCTCCCTTGTTCTTAGCCAAATAGCACTACTTTGTTGTTACCACTTGTCACTGCTCTGACAACGTTGGCCCAACGTTGAGCCCATTGGAGTGCATATGTTAGGCCCATGTTAGCATAAGTGGTTGGCCCAACATCGTTTTGTCCGTTGGCCCACTGTTGGTCTATTGGTAGTAATGGGGTGGGTAATGGGTGTCAAACGTAATTCATGACATCAGTCACCATAAACAATACAAGCCATGATATCCGCTCCACTAAATAGTTTCTGGATTTCCTGACACATGCTTCGAAACAGCGGCACAGTACATCCCATTACTACCTATTGGTGAGGCCAAAGATAGGTTGGCCCAACATTGATTCAGTAAATAATGGCAAGTTTGAAAATTGGAAATTAAATTATATTGCTTTAGCTTTGTGCAGTAGGCTGTCTCAATCAAGCCATCAAATCAGAAGCTCATATGAGGTATACTTCAATGTAGCATTTGAATTCAACTGCTAGTTAAACTCTTTCTTCATTATACCTCCAAGGAACAGACCATGTGTTGTAATTGGCAGAATTTTACTAAAGAAAAGGTGAAACTAAACAAAAATACAAAACATTAACACAGTAAATAAATGACAATATTTCTTTTACAGGTAAGTAATAAAGATGTTCCATTTAAGGTGGTAGTAAATCTATTAAAAGCTAATCAACAGTGAATTTGTTTACAAACAAATTCACTGATTTGATAAACAGGATTAATAAATATTGTTTAATTCAAACATGTGCTCACAGCAAATTCATGTAAGCAAACTTCCTGTCTGAAAATACACTGTAACTTCCTGAAAGCAAACTACTAAATAAAAGCCTACTCTTCACAATAAGTACCATGTCTTTTTATTACAATTATGCCACATGAGGGTTGGTTACCAATCTAGTACATAAACAACATTGAAAAGACTATATATTGTAGAGCTGCCACATAAAGAGCTTTTTATAGGGGGAAAAAAAACGGCATATGCGGAGAAAAGAAAAGCAGCCGTGCCCCATAAGAATGTCTTTTTGGGGTTTCTTTTACTCCATTGCCAAGGTTGTGGTCCTGGATGGAACTCTTGCGATTACGCGTTCACATAGCGAGAGGTCGGCGGTGACGCAGGAGGTCACCTGGGCCGCCTTTAAAGCGCTGCCGCGAAGAAGCAAGAGAGATGAGGGGAAAACGGCACTCTGTTAATAAGAGAGAGAGTGGAGACCGTGACATAGTGGATTTACCGTTTGCGGAATTAATCCTTTCCAGACTTTTCACTACCCTCTTGCTCCTGACACATCGCTCCCAAAACACACACACACACACACACACACACACACACACGCTTGCCATAATCCGGACTGTGGAAATTTATCTCATTTACTCGCTCACACTTACACACATATTTGAGATTTGTATATATTTTGTATATATTGTTCTGTGGTGCACCTGTTTTTTTGTTTGTTTTTTTTCTTTGGTTTGTTTTGAACTGTAGTGGCGCGTCTTTACTTGTTCCGCTATGCTTACATAATACCGGAAGTCAGATTCACGAGTCCGTAATTTGTGTAACTAAGTTTAACAGCATAGACGAGCGTTACATATTGGTGGCCTGTACGTACGAGGAATCTGTTGATTGTGTATTTTCTGGTGTTGTGTGGCTAAGCAGAGCAAGATAGGCGCTTCAATCGCTAATTATAACAATTAGTGGGGCCGTGAAGGCCGACTCTGTTGTTACTAGTAATGTTTCTTAATGATGATGTAGATGTTGCCATAGATGCTTTTGTGACTCCCCGTAACACTACTGCAGAGGTAACCTCATTGATTAGTTCACTGATAATGATAATAATCATGATGTTGTTGGTCATATGGCTAATATGGATATTGTACAAACATTGCAGACTGAACTTAATCAATGTAAGGGGGATGTATTGGCTCTTTCTGAAAAAATTGGAACATTAGAGCAGAATTTTAGAGATTTGTTAACAGCACGATTAACAGGGAAACCAGTTTTCATCAGGCAGTAGACGCTGGTTTAGCAGAGCTGGAGCGCTACTGCCAGGAGGCCATAGAGAAACTGGAGAGGGCTGTAACTGACTGTTTTTTGAGGTGAGATGTTATATAGGAGAGGCACATGAAGAAGCTGCGTCCCACTAGCACGCCCACCATACACAGGTTACACCCCTACACCCCTGCTTCATCACACTCTCCTGCTCTACATACACCCAGTACTCCAATCTCTGCAGCTACGAAAAAGGGACAACATCAAAGAATTCACATAACCTATCACGTTCCTCCTGGCATCCTAGCTCCATTATCTACTCGGCTTACCTCCTCCGTTTCGCCAACTATTTCCTCCTTTTATGCTCGACCGCCCATCTGCCTGGAGTTTCCCTGCTTCGGTGATGTCTGTGAGACAGCGGATGTGCTTAACTTCATTGAGCAGTGTGAAAACTACCTAGAGATCAGGCTACTGCCCAGCGCCGAGCTGATAGGAACCCTCAGTACAGTGCTACGAGGACCTGCTCTGAGCTGGTGGAAGGCAGAAAAAGGCAAAGTCAAGGATTAGGTCTTCTAAACAGGCATTCCTGGATGCGTTTTTACCTGATGACTACTTGACCGAGGTGGAGGAAAAGTTAAGGTCTCTGGTGCAACAGCTGGGTCAACGCCTGAGGGACTTCGCCAATGACTACCAGGCCCTCTGTCTGAAGTGGAAGCCTATATCTCGGAGCAAGAGCTGGTGAGCCGTGTCTTGAACAATATCAACCCCAAAGTAGCCGGCTGTCTCAGAAGCACTGTGAACGCTGTGGAACAGCTGGCGAAGGTGGGGTTGCTGGTGGAGAAGGACTGCATGAGAGAAGAAGAAGGAAGGGAATTACAGAATGCACTGCATCGAAACACCTAGCTGGACTTTCCATCGATCAGCCCCATGCAGCCACCTCGCTTCTCCTTTCAGTGCAGGGAAAGGATGTGAAAGCAGTGTTAGTTATGGGGAGCACCTACACTCTCATGCAGAAGAGCCTATGGCGACTGCTGGTAGATCTGGAAGCCAGGGACGAAGCTCCTTCTCCCCAGAAGTTCGTCATGGCTGATGGAAAAGTTCATCAAGCGCTAACACAAAGTTCAATGAGTTACAACTGGCAAGGGGTGGAATGTCGGCTGAAAACGTACGTCATGAGTGACTCTCACCTGGCTTTCCCTCTGATTGCAGGGCTGGACTTCTTAAGGGTCACGGGAGCCGACTTGTAGATCGCTCAGGGAAGGCACGGCTGGAGGACAGCAAGGGACTTTACATACCATCCGTTCCTGCCTCTCCCAGTCAACTTTGACCCATTGGACAAAGCGACCGGCTACCTCACTCCGCACTGTTATACTGCGCCTTGCCACTAGAGGCTGCCATCCCCCAAGCCACCTCAGCGTGTTCCACCGATCCAACCCGGGACCTGGCTGAGATAGCAAAGGCCCAACAAGAAGATGGGACGATAACTTAGCTGTGCACGGGGGAGCACCTGAAGGAGGCGGAGAACCCTTGAATCGCCTTCGAACAACTCCAGGGGGTGTTATACCGCAGGGATGCAGGACAGCGGGAAGGAAAGTTCCAGCTGGTGGTACCCCAAGAACCCAGATGTTCTTGCGGCGCTTTCATAACCATCTGATGGGAGGCCACCGCGGGGGCCTGAACACACTGTTGAGGCTCTTAGACGTCGCCTGGGACCCAGCGTGCGCAAGGATGTCTGGCGTTATATCAAGCCATGTGAGGTATGCCGGAAGCGTTAGACAGAGGCCAAAGGGGAGTGGGGATGGCGGAGCAACAGGATACCCACTCAGCATAACTCTACCCTACCAATCATCATGGAGGAAGGGAAACACAAACATAAACTGCGGAGAGCCAAACGAGCCAGCTTTGACAGTACCCAGCAGGGAGAGGCGCACTTTCGACCGGGCAAACTGGTTTGGCCAAAGCTGCACCCATACTCCTCTGCACAGCAAAAAAAAAGGGCCAATACAGCACACAAGGCACAGAGGTAACCCACAACAACCCCAGGTAGTTAATGTGGTGAAGTTAAAGCACCAGTACGCGTGCTCTCCTCCGACGCCGGAAGTTGGGGGAGGAGTCTATGTAGCGTTGCCACATGAAAGGCTTTTTATAGGGGAAAAATAATGGGCATATGCAGCCTTGCCCCATAAGAATGTCCTTTCGGGGTTTTTACACTACCCTCTTGCTCCTGGATCGTTTTCATTACTGCCAGTGAGACCAACACATCACTCCCAACACACACACGCGCTTGCCATAATCCGGACTGTGAACATTTATCTTATTCACTTGTGTATTTTGTAAATATTGTTTTGTGGTGCACCTGTTTTTTTTTTCTCTTAATACACTTTGGGTTGTTTTGAACTGTTGTGGCGCATCTTTACTTGTTCCTCTACACTTACGCAATACCGAAATTCAGATTTACGAGTCCGTAATTTGTACGAGTGTTTGGCTCGTATTCCAAAACACTTGTAAACCAAATCATCATTTCCCATAAGAAAAAATGAAAACTCAAATTATTCATTCCACAGCCCCAAAAAATAAATACATAAAAATAATTAATACAATATATAAAATGAAAATAAAACAAATTAGTCTGCACTTTACCTTTAAAAAAAGTACAAATAAATCCTGTCAGATAAGTGTTTCCGTTGGTGCGTGCAGGCACCGTGTGTGTGTATATGTGTGTGTATGTGTGGAATTAGCCCCTTCCCTCGCCTCGTTTTACATAGTAACACTCCTCCTCCCTCTCCCCACCTCGCTTTTTAAGATTCACAACAAACACACACACACACACACACACACACACACACACACACACACACACACACACACACAACGGAAACACCGTTTTAACAGGAAAAAAAGAAATCTTTCTGAGACTGGCATGAGCGTATATTAACAGACTCACTTTTTAAGTTTCACAACAAGCGCAATAAACACAGCGGAAACACCGTTTTAACGGAAAAAAGCGAGACAGGCATGAGTGCATACTAACAGAATCACTTAAGTTTCACAACAAACGGACACACACAAACACGGAAACACCGTTTTAACAGGAAAAAAAAAGAATTCTCTCTGACCTGGCGTGAGTGCATACTAAGGGAATCACTGCTGTAAAAACAAAAAAACAAAAAAAAAAACAAATGAGCCAGCACCTTACCTTTGAAAAGAATCGCGACAGAGCAGAGTTTCTGTGTGTTTGTGAAGCTGGGGAGGGGGTGAAAAGGGGAGTGTGTGTGCGTGTGTGTGTCAGTGTCAAATTGCGCGCCCACAATCAGAGTTTCTGTGTGTTTGCGAAGCCGTGGGGGTGGGGGAGGCGGGGAAAGTGAGAGAGTGACGCTCGGTGTCAAAATAAGAGTCGCATGTGTGAAGCATGATACTCGGTGCTCGTAAACTAATACTTGCTCGGTTTCCGAATAAAAAATTATTAAAAATCTTTGCTCGGTTTGTGGAACACTTGTAAACCACGTTACTCGCAATCCGAGGTTCCACTGTACATGTGTTTTCTTATAATTGGCGTATATGAAAAGTTTAATTTAATTTCCAACTTGACATTATCTACTGAACCAATGTTGTGCCAACATTGGGCCAACCTGTCTTTGGCCCTGCCAAAAGACAAAATGAAAGTGGGCCAACCATTGATGCCAACATTGGCCAAACGTTGGCCCTTCAGCAGTATGGTATCTGGGTCTAGTTTAATTTCCAATTTGTCTTCAGGACCAACTGCCTTTCCACTCTTCATCCTCTTCAATGCCCTCCTCACCCCACTCTTACTGATTTTTGCTACTACCTGCTCCACAACAGGCACCTCTTTTACGCTTTGTTCTCTTTCATTTTCCTCATTCATCAACCATTCAAAGTACTTCTTCCATCTTTGCATCACCCTCGTGTCACCTTTCAGTACATTTCCATCCCTCTCTTTAATTACTCTAACATGGTGCCCATCCTTTCCATCTCTATCTCTCTTCCTCACCAACCTGTACAGATCCACCTCTCCCTTCTTACTGTCCAACCTAGCATACAAGTCCTCATATGCTCCTTCATTGGCCTTTGCCACCTCTACCTTCACCTTATGCTGCATCTCCCTGTACTCTACAGTCTTCAGTCCTCTAACTGTCCCACTTTTTCTTAGCTAGTCATCACTGCCATTTCTATCCTCTTTGCAAAGTCCATCACCATCAGTCGTTCTGCCTTCCTGTCCTGAAGACCAAACCAGCCCATCACATTCTCATCACCTCTGTTCCCTTCCCAAACATGTCCATCAAAATCTGTACCAATAACCTCTCTCAGATGCTATGCATTACTTCATCTTACTCACTCCAGATTTCTCCTTCTCTTCTTACTCGCATCCTACCTGTGGGGCATAACCACTAACAACACTGCACATCACACCATCAATTTCCAGCTTCAGACTCGTCAACCTATTTGACACTCTTATAACCTCCAGAACATTCCTTACACACTTCTCTTTCAGGATAACCCCTACTCGATTTCCTTTCCTATCCACACCATGGTAAAACAACTTGAACCCTGCTCCTAAGCTTCTAGCATTCTACCTTCTAGCTTTCTACCTGCTCACCTGTACAGACAATATATCCACCTTCCTTCTCTGCATCATGTCAACCAACCAACTCTTTGGCCTTCCCAACATTCAAAGTCTCTACTGTCACTCCTAAACTCTTGCCTTTACTTTTCTCTTTCTGCCTATGAACACACCTTCCTCCTCTCCTTCTTCGACCAGCAGTGGCCCAATTTCCACCAGCGCCCTGTAGAGTAACAGCACTGTTGGCATTCTTTGTCAACCCGGGCCACAACCGGCCCGGTATGGACATCAGATGCCCTTCCTGCCACAACCCTCTGTATTTATCCAGACTTGGGACTGGCACAATAATTCACTGGATTGTGCTCCCCTGAGGTTGCAATCCTATTTATTTTAATATTTTATTTAAACAATGGGCATCTTGAATGTTTTTTCATTTAGGATAATGATCAGAAGTCCCATGCTTAATGTTCGTTAGGTTCTACAGGTCATAAAAGTTTAGCAAATTTATATATTTTTATATCTTATATTATATCCTGAGTCTACAAATGTTGGAAATTCTCATGCAGATAAGTGTTTAAAGCTATCTGTACTTTTTTTTTTGGCAGACTAAGCTGTCCATGTATTCTATCATTTGATATCATAATACTTGCACTGACTATGTAATAAAATCAATATTGTGTCTTATGAAAGTTTTTACAAGTATCTCACAAAATATGTATTAAGTTCTGTTTAATAATTAATTGTAGAAGACTTTGTCTGGTGTCTGGCAATAGCAGAACTATGATTGAGGGATGTCTTAATATTTTGAGGTATGCATAAAAATGTTTAAAACCATGTAATATGTACGTATATGCATATTACACAATTGACAATAAGTCCAAATGTGCGCCCATGTTATAAACCATGGTAACATCACTAAGATCAAACTAATTGAAATCACCTGTGATGAGCTCTGCCATTTTTTAGCAATAAGGTTTTTAGTTGCGTAAGTAAAGTTCTTGCACTGCAAAAAAAAAAAAAAAAAGTAAAAATACAGGAAAAAAATATAATACAGCTGCTGGGTAAATATTGGACCAACTACATGCAGGGGTTAATTTAACCCAGCAACATGGGTTATTTGTTTAACCCAACAAGATGAGTAAAATATTCAATCCAACTGCTAGGTCATATTTAACTGGAATGCTGGGTTAATTCTACCACATAAATTGGTCAAATGTTCTACCCAGAACTATTCTACTCTACCCATTCTATTAACTGGATTATACCTCACAAATAGTTTTTTTTTTTCCATGTCTATGGGTATAACAGTTAAAACAGTAAAATTACTTTGATATACTGGTCTATTACAAAAAATAAATAAATAAATAAATAAATAAATAAATAAATAAAACAGGTTTTGCAAACCATACATATATGCAATAAACACCCAATTACATGTACAAATCATAGAAAAAATATTAAATTTTCTAAAATCCAAGATAAAATAATACAAAATAATTTCAACAGTGACATCATTATGATACATTACTCAGAAGCACCAATGCCTGAGAGCAGTGCCTGAGAGAAGTTCCAACCTCAGAGAGAAAGAAATTAAAGAAAGTAAAAGTTTATGGAAAATTTGAGAGGATTGGTTAGTATGCATATTTGTAAGAAGATTAGTGTTTTGTAACACCTCAGCTTTTTATTGTCTCAATCACTGAGATTAATAAAGTTCTAATGTTAATGTGGTTGCTAACGCTAGCAACCTAGCTAAATACTAGCGTCATGCTGGCACTACAGTTAACAGTTTAGCTTTCATTCATCACTTCACCATTTTCATACACCCTGCAAGCATTCTACAAAGAAAGCTAAAAAGCTCAGACATTTTTGCAGTTTTTTTCATACACAGGTGGGGTTCTTTGGTTTGGCTAGCAAGCAGCCATTGTCAGATAAACTAGCATGCTATAGCACAGACCAGGCTGAAAGTTTGAGTGTAACACAGTAACAGTAATAAATGTTACATACAGTGAACAAATTCAGTCATAGGTGAGTGAAAGTGTGTATACAGACCTTGTATTTAATGTTTTTTTTTTTCAGTGGCTCCAAAAAAAAAAAATGACACGAAGTTGACACAGCCACTGAATACACCGGTGAACTTTGGGGGAGGGGCGGTCTTGTCTGTGATGTTAGCTGGGTTAAACAAAAAGTACCCAACCCACTTTAAATAACCCAGAAAAATTACCCAACAGAGGCAATACAGTGTTTCAGTAGTAAAAATAATCCAGCATTTTTTAGTGTGTATAAATAGGTACAAATATATAGACACAGTACAGACCAAAAGTTTGGACACACCTTCTCATTCAAAGAGTTTTCTTTATTGTGTTCTTTATTGTGTTTTTTAGCCCAAATAAGTTTCTTCTGCTTGTTTCCTGTCCTTAGCAGTGGCTTCCTAGCAGATATTCTAACATGAAGGCCTGATTCACACAGTCTCCTCTTAACAGTTGTTCTAGAGATGTGTCTCCTGCTAGAACTCTGTGTGGCATTGACCTGCTCTCTGATCTGAGCTGCTGTTAACCTGCAATTTCTGAGGCTGGTGACTCGGATGAACTTATCCTCCGCAGCAGAGGCGACTCTTTGTCTTCCTTTCCTGGGGCGGTCCGCATGTGAGCCAGTTTCTTTGTATGGTTTTTGAATCCAAGGTGCTTATGTTACTGTGGTAACGCATGTAGGAAGTGACGTTGCAGGGTCCGAATGGTGGAATTTTGTAGAGTGAAGTTTCCTTAACAGACATTCCCCCACATGGAGTAGGGTATAGGGAGTAAGGTGTAGTAATATTAATGTATATGGACTTGCCGATTCATTCTCTCTGATTAGTAGTAGCGGTTTTAAATAGACCGTTACTGGACAGTTTAGAAGACAGCGAGTGGTTTATTTATTATCCCCACAAAAGTGTGTGGTATGGAGGGTCGGTACAATGTGTGAATTTCCGATTCTGTATTTGGATTTGATCAAGTGGAGTCATGTGGGATTCCGATGAGTTAGTTATTGTTTTTAATAGCAGGAAAGACGAGGAAAGCACATTTCACAGAAAAACAGTAACTGCTTCGGTTGTAGGATCCGACATATTAGCCACAGATTCCGTGCTTCAATTTTCTTTTTACTAAACATCACCTGCGTTTTGTGCCGCTGCAATATTCAGACATTATGTGGACAGTTGTGAATATGCCTTGTGATTGAGCAGTGATGATCATTATACTTTCCTACTCCGTCTTCTAAACTGTCCAACAGCAGGCTGTTTACAAACCGCTACTACCAATCATGGAGTATGAAGCGACACGTCCATCTACACTGAAATGACTTCCGGTTACACTGAAATGCCTTCCGGTTACACTGAGAATTTCATAGGTGTATGTGCGTGCATCTCATATGTGTGTGTACGTGCATCTCATATGTGTGTGTGCGTGCATCTCATTTTGTGTGTGTGCATCTCATATGTGTGTGCATGCATCTCATATATGTGTGTGCGTGCATCTCATATATGTGTGTGCGTGCATCTCATAGGTGTGTGTGCACGCATTTCATATGTAGTTGTGTGAGCAGTTAGTAGTATATATGTATGTGTGACTGTTTCATATATGTGTATGCAAGTGTTTCATATGTGTGTGCATGAGTGAAGTTTGATTTAAGCCCTATACGGCGCCTCATATCCCGGCGATCTGCGCATAACACCCTCCCAGCCTCATCTCGGAAAGGATTTCTAAACGTGGGCTATTGTTTACTTATGATATTTGTTAATTTAATTTAAATGAGGATTGGGCTCAGGATTTTGATTTGGCATCGTGATCCTCCTCCTTAACTTCCTACATAGTCTAATCAGCGCTCATCCGCACGTGTAAAGTTAAATAATGCGTCAGGGGAAAAACAGCAAGGAGACTGACTCAAATCACAATATAATCTCTCTCCCTCGCACACACACACACACACACACACACACAAATAGCACATGAAATGAAACTCCGTAAAACCAAATGAAACTAGGGCAAAAATATAAGCAGTAAAAGATAAAGTAGTATATTGTAGGTGATTCCTGTCCTGCGATAACAAGCGCTAAACCTCTGGAACTTTTTAGTTGTTTTAGTGTTGTTTTCAAGTGTGAATGTTTATCTGGATTTAATCTGTCGCTGCTGCCGCATCTATACACAGTTGTGATAAGTGATTAATGCCCCATTAGATATTTGATGGGGGAACGTTATCCATGGTTAAATGACAAAAGAAATACTTATCCGTATGGGCAGATCCAGATTTGTTATGCCAATTTTTGAATATCAGCGAAAAAAAAAAAAAATCTGCGAAAAATTATATAACGAAAACAAACCCAAGCAGAAGTTACAACTTGAGCTTTACTTTGCAGCAAAATATTATTTAACAGCGTATTAAATAGAACTAAATAAAACACCGTAATGTAAAATACATTTGTATTCCGTATCTAAAACCATTGGTATATATAAATTACAGATGTTACCGTGTCTTTAAGGATTATTAAGGACGTCTTGAAAAATATTCCAATAACTAGTTTTATTTATTTATTTATTTATTTATTTTATTGAAAATAGCATATGCATCATGTGTTGTGTATTGAGATCACATCATTTATTTATGAAACTATGTTGACAATGCAAGATCTGCCTGTATATGAGCATACTGTATAAGACTGCCGGGACACTGCAGTTAACTGAAGCAGTCAATGCGTTTAACTATATGTACAGTATCATTTCACAATCATGAGTTGTAATCACTGTCAGTCACAGCAAGTGTGAAAGAAGGTCAATATGATGTACAGTATTAAGGATAGAGCAACTGCCTGCTGAACACCAAGTTCAAAATCAGTCACAGAAGCACTTTTCAACAAGAAAACACATCTGATAACATTGTTGTGTTTTAATCTTTAATAATTGCTTCTATGTCATCTGGAACCGTCTCTGAACTATCCATGCTATTTTATATACAGCTACAAAGCCAACTAGCTCCTAACAAAAGGCTGAATACCAAATTGCTTTCCAACCCTTTACCAAGGGCAGTACTTGGTGTATGGAACAAGGGATTGTACTTTCTATTCATCTAATGCTATTTGGGATTCAACCCAGGAGCACATATCATACCTCTGTTATTTTTCAACAGTCAATGAGCCACCTGAATTATACAGCATTGCAACCATCTTATTCGTAAGCACATGGGGGCGTTTATGGGACGGGGCGTTGTTAACTGCGTCATCTGCGAGGAATCACGTTCCATGCACGGACAATGCAAGGAATTGTCACAGATAGTGCAAGGTACTTTCGCGGAACAGCCGGCTGTTTGAAATGGCTTCATCTGTATCATCAGTAGACACTTGCTTTTGTTCATCATTTATTAATGCTTGCTGAACAAACTGCAGCATTAAATTGTCCAACTAAGTTTTCAGTTCTAAGTTGAAAGTTACAAGCTTGATGGCAAACTCCCCAGCAATAGTATAATCTAAGCCTCCTCTTCAATCACAGTACCTCTCACCCTTAGCTGATCGTTAGGTCTTGCATTCGTTTTAAATGATCAGTTATATATTTTCATTTATTTATATTTTCTTCATTTCACATCTGAAATATATATTTTTTCAGAAACGACTTATTTGCAAGAGTATCCATGTATCCTTTTAGTGTGTCCCATGCTTCTTTAGGGGTCTTACAGCTTGGTATCAGATACAACTGTGATGAACTCACATTCAGAACCAACACAGAAAATGTCTCGGGTTACTTGGCTGTAACCCTGTTCCCTGATAAAGCGTGAAGGAGATGCTGTGTGAAAAGCTATGGGAACATCTCTTTGTTGTTCTGTTGTGAAGCCTGTACATGTCAAAACCGCCAAATACCTCGGCTTATAACCTCTGCCAGGCATGACGTCACTAAATAAGGTGCACCTGCTAGTTATAAATAGGAGTGAACCAGAAACATCCTCAGGTCAATTTTGTCTGAAGGACGTCCAGGCACGACAGCAGTGCGGCATCGGAACGCAGCATCTCGTTCCCGCTTTATCAGGGAACAGGGTTACAGCCAAGTAACCCGAGACGTTCCCTTTCAAAAGCTACACTCGATGCTGCGTGAAAACGCTATGGGAACGAGAATACCAACGCCGCCGCACTGCAAGTGTCTGGACCCCCAGGTTGTGTAGCTTCGAGAATGATGTGCGCACAAGCCAAGGAGGTCTCAGACCTAGCTCTGGGATGCTGACTCAAGGATCCGCGAACCCGGAGTAGCATTGACATCCAGACTATAAAATCTAACAAACGTGTGTGGAGAGGACCAGCCCGCCGCATCACACACCTGCTGCAGGGGACGCCTCTTGCCAAGGCAATCGATGAGGCAATCCCCCTGGTTGAGTAAGCCCTGATTCCCAGAGGCGAAGTGTGACCATACGCCTCATAGGCTAGGGCAATAGCATCTCTCACCCAGTGTGACAGAGTCTGTCTAGTGGCAGCCGCCCCCCGGTTGTGACCCCCATGGCAAATAAAGAGCTGCTCTGACTTATGCCACTGGCTAGTGCGGTGGACGTAGATCTGAAGAGCACGTACTGGACACAGTAAGTGAAGTCTTTCCTGCTCTGGAGCTGTGAAAGGTGGAGGACAGAAGGCTTCGAGAACAACTGGTGCATGGTCGAGAATGGAACCTTGGGAAGATAGTTCGGGTGAGGATGCAGAATAGCTTTGACTGGCCCAGGGGCAAAGTCTAGGCAGCATGGGGAGACTGACAGAGCCTGCAGATCCCCAATCCTCTTCAAAGAAGTAATAGCCATAAGAAAAACCATCTTAAGAGACAGAAGCCTGACAGGTGCTGACTCTAGTGGTTCGAAAGGGGTGTCAGCCAGGTCTTCGAGTACGATAGCTAAGTCCCATGAAGGGACCGCTGCTCTAATGGGCGGCTTCAACCGTTTAGCTCCACAAATAAAACGGGCAACTAAATGGTGCTTCCCCACAGAAACCCCATCATTCAGAGCGTGACAAGCCGAAATAGCGGCTACATACATTCTGAGAGTACTAGGGCAACTTTTCTTGCAGAAACTCCAGCACTGAAACAATCTGGCAGTGAACTGGGTCTACATGTCTTGCCATGCATCAATTTTCAAATACACTCCATTTGAGGGCATAAGTTCTTCTAGTGGAGGGAACCCTGGCACTTAAAATGGTTTCAATTGGATGAAAGCCCAGCATGTCTTAGTTGGTCCCATTCAGGGGCCAAACGTGGAGGTTCCAGAGCTCGGGCCGGGGATGAAGTATTGTCCCCTGCACCTGAGACAGAAGATCCCTCCTCACTGGAATCACCCAGGGTGAGCCGTCGAGGAGAAATATAAGATCTGAGAACCACACTCTGGTCGGCCAATGGGGCTATTGACGGACCCTTGCCAGGACTCCTGGGAGCAGAACTATAGGTGGAAACGCATAAAGGCTAATCTGGGCCACGTGTGGGCCATTGCGTCCAGACCCAAGGGAGCTGGAGAAGTCAGAGAGTAGTAAATGGGGCATTGTGCTGCCTCTTGTGAGGCAAAGAGGTCCACTTCTGCTACGTAAAATCTTTCCCAGATTTGACTGACTACTTCGGGGTGGAGTTTCCATTCCCCATGTTTTACAGCTTGTCTGGATAGCAAGTCTGCTCCTACATACATATGCCCTGGAATGTAAATTGCCCTGAGGGACAGGAACTTGTCCTGAGCCCAAAGCAGAACCTGGTGCGCTAGCTTGTTCAAGCGGCGCAAGCGCAGTCCACTTTGGCGATTTATGTACGAGACTACCGCAGTGCTGTCCACCCGCACTAGGACATGGTAGCCTCTCAACTGCTGGAGGAAGTGTTTCAGGGCTAGAAATAGAGCCATCATTTCGAGGCAATTGATGTGCCACGCGAGAAGATGACCTCTCCAGCTCCCTTGTGCTGGACGGCCATCCAAGACCGCACCCCAGCCCGTGAGGGAAACATCTGTCGTTAGCATCTTGCGACGACAAGACGGACTTAGAGTGGGACCCAAAGTCAGAAACCGGGGTCTGAACCACATAGAAAGGGTACGAACCCCCGGCGTGTAACCCTTATTAGCCTCTGGGGGTTTGCCCTTGAATGAAACCCCCTGGCTCTTAGCCATAGCTGAAATGCTCTCATGTGCAGAAGGCCCAAAGGTATCACCGTGGACGCAGCTGCCATGAGGCCTAAAGATTTCTGAAAGTGATGAACAGTAAGCTTCTGGCCTAGCTTGATTTCCTTCAGGGTGTTGAGAA
>JAAGKR010007473.1:0-16916 GCA_011419295.1 Clarias macrocephalus | reverse complement strand
GGGGATGAAGTATTGTCCCCTGCACCTGAGACAGAAGATCCCTCCTCACTGGAATCACCCAGGGTGAGCCGTCGAGGAGAAATATAAGATCTGAGAACCACACTCTGGTCGGCCAATGGGGCTATTGACGGACCCTTGCCAGGACTCCTGGGAGCAGAACTATAGGTGGAAACGCATAAAGGCTAATCTGGGCCACGTGTGGGCCATTGCGTCCAGACCCAAGGGAGCTGGAGAAGTCAGAGAGTAGTAAATGGGGCATTGTGCTGCCTCTTGTGAGGCAAAGAGGTCCACTTCTGCTACGTAAAATCTTTCCCAGATTTGACTGACTACTTCGGGGTGGAGTCAGAAACCGGGGTCTGAACCACATAGAAAGGGTACGAACCCCCGGCGTGTAACCCTTATTAGCCTCTGGGGGTTTGCCCTTGAATGAAACCCCCTGGCTCTTAGCCATAGCTGAAATGCTCTCATGTGCAGAAGGCCCAAAGTTATCACCGTGGACGCAGCTGCCATGAGGCCTAAAGATTTCTGAAAGTGATGAACAGTAAGCTTCTGGCCTAGCTTGATTTCCTTCAGGGTGTTGAGAATGGATTCGACACAAGCAGGAGACAGCTGTGCCCGCATTGTGACCGAAGCCCATGTGACACCCAAATATGTTGTCCTCTGAACAGGAAGGAGAAAGCGTTTTATGGCATTGAGTCTCAATCCTAAAGAATGAAGATGGGCTAGGACGACATCCCGATATCGAAGCGCTAGCTCCTGAGACTGGGCCAGAATCAGCAAGTCGTCAATGTAATTCAAAATACGGATGCCCTGGAGTCGTAAAGGAGCCATACATTTTGTATATGTGCGGGGTGACAGAGCTAGGCCCAATGGAAGGACCCGATACTGGTAAGCTTCGCCCCCGAAAGCGAACCTCAGGAACTTCCCGTGCTGTGCTATATGGAAATATGCATTGAATCGATTGTCACAAACCAATCCTCTGGTTGGATTTGAGAAACAATAATTTTAACAGTCAACATTTTGAATCAGGATTTCCTGAGATAGCGGTTCAAGCCGCGAAGATCCAAGATCGGACGCCTGTGGCTACAGTCCTTTGTACCCATGGAGATATGCCTGGCAGTAGTTTCCACGCTGCCAGCTTTTCCGAAAGGGGCACGAGCTTTGACACTTCGGCTGGATGGGGGGGTGTTAGGTGTTGGGTATCCTGAAGTGTGGCAGGAGATACCCGAACACCCAACTTTTCGTTGGAGACCGGCGCTCCCCAAAACACCAGTGGTGGCGGGGATTGAACACTGGCCTCCTGGGAGTGCCAGGGAGGAGGCCCTGTTTTGTGACGAAAATCCAGGCGCCCCTCCCTGGCACATGAGCCTCAGGGCTTCTTCTTTGAAGAGAGGAAGCTCCTCAGATCCAGTCTCTTCGAGGCAGATTTTTGAGAAGAGCGGCGAGCCCCACCCCAGTCTTTGCGAGGGGGTGCGCGGCTGGTCACGCTCTCCTTCTGCACCTCACGACTGATATGGGCCAGACCTGGCCGGGGCCGGGTGGCCGATGGTCCCGGTTCTTGAGCACCCCGAGGAAGGAACCTCCCAAAGGCCTGTTCATATAGCTTCGCCTCCCGAAACCTAGTGGCGACGGAATTAACAGCGTCGCCAAAGAGGCCAGAAGGCGAGACGGGGGCATCAAGGAGAACAGCACGATCCTTATCCTTGATGCCCGTGAGGTTCAGCCACAAATGCCTCTCCATAGATACCATGGCAGCCATAGAACGGCCCACAGCACGAGCCGTTTGCTTGGTTGCACGGAGAGACAGGTTTGTGGCTCAGCGAGCTCTGCAAACGCCCTGTCATCAATAACCCTGCCGGTGCTCAGGTCCTTCAGCAGGTCAGCCTGGTAGGCCTGCAAAACCGCCATGGTGTGCAGTGAAGCGCCAGCCTGACCTGCTGCCTGTAAAGCTTTCCCCACCAAAGCAGATGTCAATCTACACGGTTTCGAGGGGAGAGTAGGCTTTTTCAGGGAGGATGATGTCCCAGGAGAGAGATAGCCCGCAAGCGTCTCTTCTAACTGGGGCATCATCGTATAACCGCGTGCTTTCGCATCAACGATATTTGAATAAGTCGAAGTCGATGGCACAAAAACACGCGGTGAATACGGCTTGCTCCATGAAAGAGTTAATTCATCATGGTGGTCACCAAAGAAGGGGAGAGAGAGACGTTGAGGCTCCTCCCCCCGGCCACCCGAGAGAACCTGTCGTCCAATGTCGAACGCTTGGGGGAATCTTGCCTCTGCGGCCAGTCGATATGCAATCGCTCGACTACACACGTTATAACATCTAATAATTCCTTATAAGCTCTGTCAGCACTGGAGGAGCGTTGTGAGGAGGCTACTTCCATGGAAGCGAGAGAGGAGGATTCTTCCGCTCCTTCAAAAGAAGCGCCGGAGCGCGCTTGCGATGTGGAAGCTAAACCTTCCTGATCTGGAGAGAGCGAGAGAGAAATTGGAAATTCCGTCTCGTGCGCGTCTGCCAGATCAGCACGCGAGCCGCAGGAATGCGCCGCGCCTCGCGGTTTCTCTTTAAAGAAAGCGAGCCGTGCGCGAAGCACCTTAATAGGGAGAAGATCACAGTACTCACAGTCTCCCTGAAGCCCAAGGCGAGCGCGTTCTCCTCCCAAGCACTCGAGACAACATTCATGAAGATCGCCCTCCAAAAGAGATCTATCGCACGGAGGCACGCATCTCTTAAGCAACTCCACCATATCGGTGAGTTAATGTTGTTATTTTCCTTTTTATTTTTGCTTTCGTTATGGCTTGCACATGCACACGCAAACACAAAGCGGTCCTGAAGACAAAAAGATCTGAGGATGTTTCCGGTTCACTCCTATTTATAAGCTGCAGGTGCACCTTATTCGGTGACGTCATGCCTGGCAGAGGTTATAAGCCGAAGTATTCGGCGGTTTTGACATGCACAGGCTTCACAACCAGACAACAAAGAGATGTTCCCATAGCGTTTTCACACAGCATCGAGTGTAGCTTTTGAAAGGGAACACTTTTCCTTTCCATTTTTTAAAATTTTGCTCTTTCTTGTGAACTTGCTTCATCTGATACCCTGTCTGTATCCATCACCATGCACAGCGCGCGCTCATTTCACTCTCTGAAAGATGTGGCAGTAGATGTGGCAGTAGGAATGTTGTTAAGAGCACCTTTGATTTGTTTCCTTTAGACGGAAGACAAACCAACTAAGCCAGTGTGCCCGGGATTGAAACCGATGTTACAATGTGCCCATTGGGGCTGGGGAGAAATCATGATCGGGAACAGAACGAAACAATCGTTCACTGTGAGAAAATGCTCTAAATCTTATATAATCCTTATTCTGAGAATATAAAACTGATATTTTTTCTCTCATGTTGGCTACCTTTGGACAACTTATATGAAACATTGTCCTTCAATGTGACTTACATAATTTAGGGTAACATGTAACATGCTAATCATGCTAACAAACATGGTAGCTCATGGTGGCTCAGTTACATCTGCCTTATGTAGCTTATAGATGCTAATCCATATCAGCTGTGATGTAAATGTTCTAATCATTTCACCACATTTTGGATAGTTTTAGCCTGTGGTAGCTATTTGGCTAAGTTTTTCGTTTAACTTATGACACTATTATCTATAATGTTATTTAGCACAAACACTTCAGGACTCGGTGGCTAAGATACTGTCTTACGTAGCATATAGATATTCAGATGTAAAAACATGGTGGTTGTGTCAAAAAGGAACATGTTGTGGGGCTTTTCTTTCACATGGACAGTAAAGATGGTTAGCATTGATTGGAGGATGGATGGAGCCAAATACAAGCCAAATATGTTCACCTAAACATACAGCCAGAGCCATAATGGAATGGTTTAGATCAAAGCATGTCCATGTGTTGTCCAAACCTAATTTCAATTGAGATTCTGTGCGTGACTTAAAATTTGCTACAAAGAAGAATGGGCAAAAAATTTCACTCTCTAGATGTGCAAAGCTGCTAGAGACATACCATAAGAATTGCGACTGTAATTGCACAAGTATTGACTGAATATAAATGCATGCCGCACATAAATTTCCTTTCACATTACAATTATATGCCAATGCAACAATTAAATATTTAGTGTTGACCTATCCAAAATGTACACTAAGCATTCCCCAAAGCAACAAAATATAATGCATCTTGTTCAGACCCTATGCCAAGGTTGAGCTCAGACCCTGTGCCCATGTCCAGCTTTTATCCAGCAGTCATTCCAAGATCCAAATTTGTGCCAAGCTCTGACACAGTGCCTGTATTAAGCTTCAACCCAGTGCCTTTGTCCAGCTCCAACCCTGTGCCAAGCTTCAGCCCCATATCTGTCCCCATATTTAACAATGCAGCATTAACCTTCTTTACCAATTTTATCTCAGCAGTTTCACCTCAGTAGGTTATGATGGCACAATAGCAGTAATAGTGTATACATGTCCTTTTCAACATTCAACAACCCGCAGGCTGACAGTTCTTCTCCATTCCTCTGGGATCTTCTGACTCTCCAAGATCTTGTTATACAGACTAGGCAGAAACTTCAACCACAGTAGCCCAATTTCCAGCAGAACCCTGTAGGTCCACAGCACTTATCTCCACAGGTATGTCATCAGGACCAACTGCCTTTCCACTCTTCAACGCCCTCCTCATGTTACGCTTACTGATTTTGCTACTTCCTGCTCCACAACAGTCTCCCCTTCTAGTCTTCATTTTCTTAAATTTTCCTCATTCAACTCTTCAAAGTACTCCTTCCATCTTCCCATCACCCTCCTGGCACCAGACAGTACATTTCAATTACTATCCTTAATCACTCTAACCTTCTGCACATCCTTTCCATCTATATATTTCAGTTTTGTTGTTTTTCTGGGGTACTATTATTGATTTTACATTTCGTCTGCTTTGCAAAGGTTGCCACTCTTTATGACTGAAATCAAGCTGTTCATATTGACTTTTACAAAGTGAATGTGCATGCAATCTGAGCAGCTTTATTTCACTTGTGTCATAAATTCACAACCACATTCCAGCCATTCATGGTCAAATGATTATTCAATGCTGGACACAAACAGCAAAAAAAAAAAAGCATGATGATTATTGTTATGATATTATTGATTATTATTACAAAGTATATTCACATGAGCTCTGTTCATGCTACCAATTTTCCACTTACGGCAATGTTCTTTGAATAAAACAAGCTGTTGATTGATACCAAACATGCCATACCTAGTATACTCATTCATACCTATAACGAAATGCCAGTGGTATGAGTTGGGGAGGGTTTTTCCCCACTTGGAGATTGTAGTCGAGGTTAACTGGACTTAACTGGCTCCGGGCACAGCAGCCTTTCTTTGCATGATTGGATTAAGTTTCCCGCTCCTTAATCACTCTAACCTTCTGCACATCCTCTGCCTTGCCAAGTTGTTAGGGATCTAGCCATTTCTATCTACCCATCATTTTTCGATAGGATGTGACAGGCACTGGAAAGGCACACTACTTGGTAAGCACCAGGAGGAACTCATCGCCACAAGGCAGACACTCACCGACGGCACCGACAGCTCCGATCACAAGCTCCGGACCCCTGCGAGAGCCATGCCTGCCAGCCCCTCCCACTTACGGAGGAGAAGGTCTTTTCTCTCTCAATGCTCACTGACTTTTGTCCTACAAGCCACCACCTTCCAATCAGAATGGTTCCTGGTGGCCTACGTAATCATTCTACTTACCGGTAGAGCCAGGGAGTGGAACACGGCTCTCTGGGATGCTGATAACCCATGGAGCGAGAACTTTGGGTTCTTCTCCAAAGAAATGAAAAGGGTTTTTGACCGCTCTCACGTCGGCAGGGAGGCAGGGACTAGGGTATTGAGACTTCTTCAGGGATCCCAGTCTGCCTACGACTATGCCAATATATATCAAATTTTGTACCCTAGCCACATCAAGTGGGTGGAACTACAGAGCCCTAACAGACGTCTTTTTGGAACGTCTATATGAGGCTCTCATGGACGAGCTCATCACTCACGAGTTTCCCACTGACCTTCACGAACTCATGGATCTCACTGGACGGACATCCCTCCCACCAAGACCAATATAATCTCAAAATATTGAGGATGAAAAAATGCGAAAGGATTTTTGATATCACAAATGGTTCACACATTTGTCTGAAATCTGCACACCCCTACTTCCAAATTTTTCAGGAATTCAATCTATGTTAATATTTAATTTAAACAATGGACATCTTGAATGTTGTCTTCATTTAAGCCAAGGATGAAAAGTTCCATGCCAAATGTTCTTTAGGTTCTACATGTCATAAAAGTTAAGCAAAATTATATCTGTCTCACTTCTATCCTTCTATTGTGCAAATTCGAAACATCCGATCCGATTTGTCACCAAAAACTGTGATACAAATTGAACCATTTTTTTTTTATCCGATACACCCTAGTGTAAAAAAAAAAGAAAAAAAAAAAAGGCACAGACTTCTGAAAGTCAGGGATTTCTGAGAGAACTTTTCAGCAGTCTTTTTTAATTTATATGGAAAATATCATACATTTACATAATGTGAATACTTATTTAGGTATAAATTAAAGATAACTGTTCCATGGTGATTAATAATTTATTTTTATTTGCATGCTTTAGGACGCCATTTTGACTGAGCTGAATTAGCTATGACCCTTTCCCAACGTCCCCCGATTTAAAATTGGCTCTGAAGTCCTTGCCATCTTTAAGATATTTTTAAGTGCAGCGACCCCCGCATCAAGCCTTTAACAATGGAAACTTTATTTATTTATTATGCTATGGTATGTTTTTGTATTTTTTGTTGTCTTTTGTGATCTGAATATATTATGACTGAAATAAACCTGCCCACCTCTCTCGCATTTCACTTTGCAAAAGGCAGAGTTTACTTAGCAAGCATATATTTCAGTTTTGTTGTTTTTCTGGGGTACTATTATTGATTTTACATTTCGTCTGCTTTGCAAAGGTTACCACTCTTTATGACTGAAATCAAGCTGTTCATATTGGCTTTTACAAAGTGAATGTGCATGCAATCTGAGCAGCTTTATTTCACTTGTGTCATAAATTCACAACCACATTCCAGCCATTCATGGTCAAATGATTATTCAATGCTGGACACAAACAGCAAAAAAAAAAAGCATGATGATTATTGTTATGATATTATTGATTATTATTACAAAGTATATTCACATGAGCTCTGTTCATGCTACCAATTTTCCACTTACGGCAATGTTCTTTGAATAAAACAAACTGTTGATTGATACCAAACATGCCATACCTAGTATACTCATTCATACCTATAATGAAATGCCAGTGGTATGAGTTGGGGAGGGTTTTTCCCCACTTGGAGATTGTAGTCGAGGTTAACTGGACTTAACTGGCTCCGGGCACAGCAGCCTTTCTTTGCATGATTGGATTAAGTTTCCCGCTTCTTTGTGTCACAGATGACACAAAAGGTCAAGTGTTCATGTCTCTGATTACACGATCAGACGACATTGTTGTTTTAATCACCTGATTCCTGCAACTTTATTGAAAAGGACCAGGTAGGTTATGTTAGTATTTGCTTTGTATAAAATCTAGATCTTACATTAATCTGACATCAAATAAAATTTCATTTTTATTTGTATAGTGCTGTACTCCAACACATTAAAAAATGCTGCATGAGGATGATGAATGGTCTGGTAAACATATTAAAAATGAGCTTCATGCCTGATTGCAATTCAAAATATCAATTAGCAGTATTAAAAGGTCCATAAAGAAACTTGAATGGATTTATGGCAAAGCCCAGTAAGCAACTATAATAATTTTAGCAACTATGCATTATATTTTTATATTTAATAACATTTATCTATATATTTATTTGTTTTTTTTGTATGTTTTTGTTTCTTTATTTAGCACAGACCATATGATTCGGGACACCAACAAGGCCCTGCATCTTGGCCAAGCTCAGCAGTGGATGGCTGTCAAAGAGACCTTTGGCAATGTAATCTTTGCTGATGAAACAAGTGCGGCTTATCAATGCAAAGTGTTCCAGTGCTACAAAAAAAAGGGGTCGGCAAGTAGCGAAACCTAAAGCCAAAGTAAGACTTCATGTTTGGGGGATCATATCCTGTCAGGGACCAGGACCAATAGTTGTTTTTGAAGGTTAGTTTTATATAATGTACAGCACATTTTTTACTTGACAATATACAGTACCTGAATAGATTATTAACATGACTGAATTTCAACTTACAATAAATTTACAGGAATTATGGCTCTGCATTATAAACAAGAAAGCATAATCAAATATGTGCTGACACCATACATTCAGTAACACTTTAAAGGACCTCATCGCTTCTTCCAAGTTAAAAACCTTGTGATTATTTTGTTATTTTTGTTAGCTTAATCATATGTGTTTTATAGTGTTCATAAATCATAAATAACATCTAAATAATGTATAAATCATCAAGGTGTTTTATAATGTTTCTCTCAATTTACACTATAGTTAATGACCCAAAACATACAGTGGCGAAATGTATCATATGAAGTGTATTGATGAGGTGGGGATCAACCGGGTGAAAACACTGACCGAGTATGTTCCTTACGACCTGTGTTCTGTTATTTTAGATTAACTTGTTTATGAAATGTACATGCAGGGTATACACTACAATCTCCTGATCTCAACCCGATAGAGATGGTTTGGCACGTGCTGATTATTATTATGACGATGGAGTGAGGCAGATGTGAGGGTAAGCCACAGAACAAAGATGAGCTTCTTCAGACTTTCTGGAGAGATTGCTTGACCAAAACTGGGTGCAATAAATACATGGGTTATCTTCAGAAGATGTTGTCGGTGGTACAGCACAATGGAGATGCTACTGGGATGTAACAATGTAATTTGTTAAAATGTTTTTATTATTTACTAAAGAAAATAATGATGATCATAACGGCCTACTGCATTTCATTCTTATAATAACATAAAAACACAAGCGCTGCTGAATGATATCGACATCTGCTAACATAGTAGCACGTCCAGACAATGTTAGAATTTTATAGTCACTTAGTTTAATTTATTTCAGTTAATAAATCTACTACAAATTATAAGATGACACAAAACCCTACATGCATATCCTTTCTAATTACACATGATAAAATCTAAAGGCTCACTGTGTTAATGTTTACCTTGCTTAAATTAGATCCTAATAAGATATAAATTAATTGAAATTCCTATTGTAATTTTAGTACTGTGATTACAAATTTGTTTAATTACAATGTTTCACTTGATTTTATCTGCTACTATGTGCAGTTCTGAAGGAGCAGCAGGTCATTAATCCTTGAGAGAATGAACTAAGGCCTTATATAGCGGCACTTAGCGTTAAAGCTAGCAAATGCACAACCCTAATGTCATCGCCGCGGGAGACTGTCATGTCTGGTGTGACGAGAGGCGGACGCAGACGCAGGGTTAACTCAAGTACTTTTTTCTTTATTTCTTTAGTCAGGCAATGTCCAAGAAAACAAAATCAAGAAAACAAACAAAACACAGATAAACTCCTCAGGCTGGGTCTGGAGGTGGGCTGGTAGCAAAATCAACTTAAAGCAGCAAACGAGAACTGAAAACAAACTGAGCTTCCTTCAGCCTTGACCTTGACCATGACCAGCCGCACCGTGCAGAGACTCCTCAGTCCTGGGGGAGAGATGAAATGAACGTGTTTCTAGACGCACAAACATGAGACATAAAGGTGCACAATGGAGAACAGACAAGTGTGTACGGGTTAGACCGGAATAAGTAGAGAGACACACGGGGACGACACAGGTGAACTTAA
This sequence comes from Clarias macrocephalus, assembly GCA_011419295.1. NCBI lineage: Eukaryota > Metazoa > Chordata > Actinopteri > Siluriformes > Clariidae > Clarias > Clarias macrocephalus. The sequence continues at coordinate 7,073 of JAAGKR010007473.1, read as the reverse complement.
TTTGGTTAAACAGTGAAAACAAGTACACACGTAGACACACTAGGGGGGGACAAAAGCGTCGGCTCAGTAATCCAGTGAGCCAGATCTTACTTCCCAGGGCTGAGGTGGCACAGATGTGACAGTACCCCCCCCAGGACCGGCTTGCCGACGGAGGTGTGGGCGCTCTCTCCACGTTACCGGAGGGAGTAGGAGACTGATGGCGGGCGGGTCGACCCGGTGTTCGCGGCGCCGGGCCATGTAGCCGAGCTTGGTGAAAATCGGAAATGAGCTCGCGATTGAGGATGTCTCGGGCCGGGACCCAGTTCCGTTCCTCCAGGCCGTAACCCTCCCAATCCACCAGATATTGGAGGGACACCCCTCTCCTCCGGGAGTCCAGAAGTTCCTTGACTCTGAACGCGGGGGCGCCCTCTACTTTTACAGCCCCGGAGAGCGCTGGCTCTGCGACGCCTCCGTCCAGCGGCCCCCGGTTCACTGGCCTGAGAAGGGAAACATGAAAGACGGGGTTAATACGGAAATGACGGGGGAGCTGTAATTTAAAAGAAACTGGGTTTATGTGTGCAAAAATGGGGAAGGGACCGATGTATCGAGGGGTGAGGCGGCAAGGGAGGTTGAGGTTAAGATCCCGTGTCGAGAGCCATACCCAATCACCTACCTGGAGGACTTTCCCCTCGTCGTCTATCGGCAAATTTTTTAAATCGACGAACTTCTTGGGAGATTTTAGTGTGCGCATTCTCCCACACTGTTTCCGTTAACTAACAGTGGTCCCCAACTTCTGAAAGAAAGCCTTCCAGACCCTAGCGATAAATTGGGGACCACGATCTGACACAATGTCCTCCGGGATACCATAGCATAGTTTCGAATAGGGTTTCTGCAACCTGGAGGGCTGATGGGAGAGAGCTAAACGGAACAAAGCGACATCCCTTGCAAAAGCAATCTACCACCACAAGGATCGTCGTGTACCCTTTCGACACCGGCAGATCCATTAAAAAATCCACAGCGATGTGTGACCACGGTCTGTTAGGTGTGGGCAGGGGCATTAGTTTACCAACGGGCAAACAATGAGGACTTTTTGTTGTTGCACAGATAGCACAAGATAAAACAACTGTTCTTACGGTTTCACGCATATTTGGCCACCAGAACTTGGGTTCCAGGAGCTTAAACGTGCGAGTTACCCCCGGGTGTCCCGATGACAAGCTTGAATGTGCTTCAATCGTCACTCGTTCACGAAGTGCCTCCAGTACGTAGGTTCGATTCGGAGGACAGCTCCCCAGTACGGGGTTGGACAGTGCCACTAGAGCGATCTCCGAATCGAGGTCCCACGCGATCGGAGCCACCACGAGAGACGAGGGCAGGATGGGGTCAGGATCAGAATTCTGACCCGGTGTCGGAAAACAGCATGATAACGCATCCGCTTTCTTATTTTTCGACCCAGGCCGATAAGTGATTTTAAAATGTAACCATGTGAAGAACAGCGCCCAGCGGGCTTGACGAGGGTTTAATTTTTTAGCTTGTTGGATGTATTCCAGGTTGGTCAGTTAGCACTGTGAATTGGTGTTTAGCTCCCTCCAACCAATGCCGCCACTCCTCTAACGCCGCTTTTACTGCTAGCAGTTCGCGGTTACCGATATCATAATTACATTTGGTAGGTGTTAGTTTACGCGAAAAGAAAGCGCAGGGATAGAGTTTTTCTGGGTGGCCTTGGCGTTGTGACAGCACAGCCCCGATGCCACTTCCGACGCATCGACCTCTACTACGAAGGGCTTCTCTGAGTCGGGTATTTTTAGAATGGGTGCGGTAGTAAAAGCTTTCTTGAGACGCTGAAACGCTGTGCGCGCTTCCGGCAGGAACGCGCGCAGCAGTTTCGGTTTCCCTTTTAGCAAATTAGTGAGCGGTGCTGCCATCGTACTGAAGCCCCGGATGAACCGCCAATAGAAATTGGCGAACCCAAGAAAACTCTGTAGCACCTTGACTGACTTAGGTTCTGGCCATTGTTGCACCGCCGCGACCTTTGTCACCTCCATCTCGACCCCCCATGGCCCTATGCGATAGCTGAGGAACGAAATCTCCTTCTTGTGCAATTTGCATTTCTCCGCCTTCACATAGAGCCCGTGTTCGCGCAGACGAAGAAGACGGCGGCCACATGAGAGATGTGTACCGAATATGACCGCGAGTACACCAGTATGTCATCGAAGTATACTATAACGTAACGGTTTAACATATCCTGGAACACGTCATTCATGAACCCCTGAAACACCGCAGGTGCATTTACCAGTCCATACGCCAGCACATTGTATTGGTAATGACCTGATGTCGTGCTAAATGCAGTCTTCCATTCATCGGCTTTACGTACACGAACGAGATTGTAAGCGCTGTGGAGATCAAGTTTTGTAAAGATGGAGGCGCCTTGGAGTTGGTCAATAGCGGCCGGCACCAGCGGCAGTGGGTGCTTATATTTTACTGTAACCGCGTTGAGACCACGGTAATCAATACATGGACGTAAACCCCCGCTTTTTTTTCCGATAAAAAAGAAACTTGCCGAAGCGGGTGACGTGGACCTGCTGGTTAACCCCTGCTGGAGAGCCTCACTCATATATTCCTCCATAGCCCGGGTCTCCACCACAGACAATGAATAAACGCGCGGTGGTGCTTTCCCCGGCAGGAGCTCAATCGCGCAGTCCCAAGGCCGATGAGGGGGAAGTTGTGCTGCTGTCCTTACACTAAACACGTCTTTGAAACTTTCGTACTCAGATGGCACTTGGACCGAAACAAGGGCGTGCGGACTCTCAATGGATCTAGTTTGGGCAACCAGTGTTGACGGTGTACATACTTTAGCGCATCGCGGGGCCCAGGATGTGATGCGTGATTCTGCCCAATTAAAATTAGGATTATGTAAACTGAGCCAGGGTAGACCCAGCACGACGGACTGGTCCATCCGAGGAAGCACAAAAAATTTTAACTCCTCGGTGTGACCAGGGAAAGTTAACCGAAGGGGCACGGAGATAAATTCAAGAGGCGAGTGTTTTAATTGTTTGCCATCCAGAGCTTTCACCACGATCGGACATGGAAGCTTCGACACGGGGGCTCGCAGCGAGGAAATTACAAAAGTAGAGATGAAATTTCAGTTGTGCAGTTATTAAATGACAATGAGGCATGTAAACAGAAAGGCTGATGAGTGTGAGGTGGTGTGTGTGACGTTACTTTAAGCACTGGACAGTGTCTGACTCGGTGTCTTTCCCCCCCCCACAGTACAGACATAACCCCGATGCCATCCTTCTCTGCCTTTCCTGGGCCGAAAGGCGGGATGAACTCACGTACATCGGCTCCGATGCCGTTCCTTCGCGCAGTTCGAGCAGGGGTTGGCTGAGGCTGTTGCGGCTCTTGGCTTCGGATCCCACCCCCCCCCCCCCCCCAATGATCTGAAAGGGGCGTGACAGCGTTGACCGCGGAGGTGCTGGTCCAGCTTGATAGTCAGATTGATGCACTCATTGAGATCCATTCCCGTGTCGCAACATGAGAGCTCCAGCTGGATCTCTGATTGTAGCCCATCCCGGAACCTGGCAAGCAAGCTTCTCTCACACCAACCGCTCTCCGCGGCTAGGACCCGAAACTTCACCGCATAGTCTGCCACAGTGTTGGTACCTTGCCTCAGCAGTTGTTGTTCCCCCGACCTGCCCTGATCCGGGTGATCAAACACCGGAAGGCTTGGATAAATCTTTCGTACCGGTACGTGACGCGTCCACCAGCACTCCACACTGCTACCGCCCAGTCCATCGCTGGCCCTGTGAGCTGTTGGGTGATGAAGCTGATCTTCTTCTACTCGGGCATGTCTGGAAAATCTGCCAGATAGAGCTCACAGTCCAGGAGGAACCGCTTGCACCCCTCCGGAGTTCCCGGATTTTCCCTGATCTGATAAATTGATTTCTGTTGTGAAAATATAGGTGATATGGTTACAAATTCATGTCATGAATTTCTAACCATATGAATCATGTCATGTCAAAGTCATGGCATAGTCATCATGAACCCCAACTTAACTTGTGTCAACAGTCCAGGCTGCTGCTGGGGATAAAATAGTTTTGGGACTGTTTGCTTTAGTATGATAAATGCAATCTTGTCAAAATGGTCTAGAATATCAAAGAAATATATATTCCACAAATAAATTAACTGGTTTTGAGAGCAAATGGTATTTTATTTTAGCAGGTGTTCTTAATAATGTGGCTGGTGAATGTACTGTATATACAGAAGCAAGTCAAAGCAGGCACTCCAGGCACTTCGAGCAGTGCAAATGTTATGCAAAATTACTATAGAACGTTCTGACTGCATCAGTGTGTGAGTTGTTGTTGAAACAACAACTCACACACTGTCAGCAGTCATTATCCATTAATCTCATCTCTAAAAATAAAAATAATATGTCAGAATCACCCCTCTACCAAAAACAAGCCTTCTACCAAAAGTCAGTGAGTGGGTAACTAGGCTCATAGGGTTATTATTGCCATTGTTGACTAGAGAGTTGTCTATGTGGATCTTGGCACCGTACCTGGACAACAGTTGACTCTGTTGGTGAGGATAACATTACAAATATCATAAACTAAGTCACAACAAATCCACCCTACTCCATGAGTTATTTTCATCAGGACTTGTGGCATTCCTCATGGGGTTAATTTTTGTGATGTTATATTAAAAATCAAGCCAGACAAAGTCACAGTTTGAAGAGATTTCTTACCTCCCGCAACACAGAACAGACAGTCAAATCTTTGACCTTTTTACACCTTGAGCTGTGCACTTGTTGCTTCACTAAATGATAATGCAGTTAATTTAAAAGACAAACAAATGCAAAAAAGCTTGCCTCAGGTGACAGTCACAAATTGACAGTCGCAAAGTTCAAAACAAAAAAACATTCTTCCATCATTCTTCCATCAGTCATTTTGTTCTGATACACAGAAACACCCTTGACACAGCAGTGTTCCCACTACAATCCTGCCTCCTATTAAACAGTTAACTCCATCCATCCAGTGAATAAACAGACCAATAGCAGAATGGGATATAAATAAACAATATTTATTTAATTAACAGTCTATAAACAAGGAAAATGTATCAATCAAACAACATATTAACAACATTTATTAGTAACATCTATATGTTTTTCTTCATATGATACATTTTGTGTTCCTTCCATAACATCGACATTTTTTAGCATAAGCAGTTCTGGGTGTCTGTACACTGTCATAAGCTTTAATGTTGCTATTGCCTAGCACTAAAGATACCAGGATTTTTATACATTTTCTACCTAAAGAAAGCTTATAATTTATGAAGCTTCCACTGCACTACATACACAATTTTTTTTCTATATTTATTGTAAAGAGGCAATAATAATGCATAAGCTGTGCAAGAAAATGGTAAGGGCTTGGTGGCGAACACAGGTGGAGCCAGGAGAACCTTCTGTAGAGGCTGTTGGAGGCCTGGAGATATCCACTGTGCTCAAGAGTAAGGACTGGAGAAAGATGGAGCAGAAAGTAGCAGTACATGAAATGACTGATATGGCACACTAGAACAAACAAAGGTGCGCGCGTGTGTGTATATATATATACAGTACACTGTATATATACACACACACAGTGGAACTTCGGATTGCGTGTAACGTGGTTTGCGAGTGTTCCGCAAGACAAACAAAGTTTTTGAATAAATTTTTACTTGAAAAATGAGCAAGTCTTTGTTTACGAGTACCAAGTATCATGTATCACTCATGCGCTTCTTGTTTTGACGCCGACTGTCACGTGATCACAACTGAGCCAATGGTTTTTCTCTCCCTTGCACTATGGAATTTTGGGTAATCATCTCACCTGCTCAGCCTTAGTGCACATCTCTCACTGGTATAATCAACATCTGTGCACGCGTGTACTGTTTACTACAACACTGTGACCATGTGTGTGCACGTAAAACATCTTTTTTACATGTACTGTTTATTATAACACAAATCTGTGCACGCGTGTATGAAGCAAATGAAATGCTCATTATAGGGGTTAAAGATCCATTTGCTCCTTCTCTGAATCAGTGTGTGCGCCCGTGTAATTTGACACCGTGCCCCATCACACACACACACACACACTCTCTCGCCTTTATGCGTGTGTATGTGTGTAAAGGCGAGAGTGAGAGAATGTGTGTGTGTGTGTGTGTGTGTGTGTGTGTGTGTGTGTGTGTGTGTGTGTGTGTGAGAAGGGGATGGTGTCAAATTGCACGCATGCGCACATATAACGACAAGCTGATACAGAGACTCTCTGCTTCACACACACACTTGCCTGCACGCATAAACGGAAACACTTATCTGTCAGGATTTATTTAAACTTTTTTTTAAAGGTAAAGTGAAGGTTAATTTGTTTTATTTTTACTTTATATATTATATATACGGAAGCGCATTGCATTCACAAAAGAAAAAAAAATCACAGGAATTATCTCATAATTATGACATCCTGATCTCATAATTATGACTTAGTATCTCATAATTATGACTTATTATCTCATAATTATGACTTAGTATCTCAATTATTACATATTATCTCATAATTATGACTTATTATCTCATAATTATGACTTAGTATCTCATAATTATGACTTACTAAGTCATAATTATGAGATAAGGGGGAGCAGTCTCTTGCAGGGGGACATTTTAGTGCATGACATCGGAAACGAAAGTTACTGCATCCTTTTGCTTGGAAGCGCCTCATTGCACACTCATTGAGATGTAGCAGCTATCCTATTGTTTAGCCTGATGTCTGTACATTAGTTAAATCTACTATTATCATCCACATTACTCAATGATATTAATATCTCCAAGTGTCTCAATCCAAGAAAGAAATAAACGCGAATTAAATTTGCCAATATTTGCTCTATTGTCTAAAAAAATCACAGGAATGATCTCATAATTATGATGTATTTACTCATAATTATCACTTAATAACTTATAATTATGCCTTAATAAGCCATAATTTAAGATCCTGGTCTCATGATTATGACAAAAGGTAGGGTTAGGTGATCGGCACAAGACGGGGACAATAGTGCCGAATTTAATTCGCGTTTAT
>JAAGKR010007472.1:6677-36530 GCA_011419295.1 Clarias macrocephalus | reverse complement strand
ATTCCAGCCTTTCGTTTAAAGCACATGTAGATAATATTACCAGGATAGTTTTCTTTCACCTTAGAAATATTGCCAAGATAAGAAACATATTGTCACTAAATGATGCAGAAAAACTAGTTCATGCCTTTATCACCTCTAGGTTGGACTATTGTAACGCCTTACTGTCTGGTTGTTCAACTAGGTGTATAAACAAGCTTCAGTTGGTGCAGAATGCAGCAGCGAGGGTCCTCACTAGAACCAGAAGATACGAGCACATCACCCCTATCTTATCTACACTGCATTGGCTCCCTGTGAAATTTCACATCCATTTTAAGATACTACTTCTGACATTTAAAGCACTAAATGTTCTCGCGCCGCAGTATCTGAGTGAACTGTTGGTGTCTTACGATCCGCCACGCCTACTTCCATCAAAGAATGCAGGCTGCCTGTCAGTACCACGTATTATTAAAACTACAGCAGGGGGCGGAGCTTTTTCTTACAAAGCCCCAAAGTTATGGAATAGTCTTCCTATTAATGTTCGGGACTCAGACACAGTCTCAGTGTTTAAGTCTGGGCTAAAAACCTGTTTATTTAGCGCAGCATGTTTGTAAATAGATGAGCCTCAGGTAAAGGAGCAGATCTGGGGGACTCATGGACGTAGAGTATCTGGTGAATAATTTGCGTGTGCTGACTGGGGACGGTTTCACTTTTCCATTAAGAAGGTCCTGGTCTTGGCTGATGCAGACGGCTGTTCTCTGAGGACGTAGGACTCAATAGTTCAGGACTGGAGTTTCCTGCAGTCCACCGGAGCCTCCAATAATAAACTGGACTTCATATGAACTTAAACACGTCTCCTGTTATACTGAATTTCCAGCCTCCTAACACACAGTCTGATGCAGGTCAATCCCTGCTCTCCGTTATCACCCAGATGAGGATGGGGTCCCTGTTCAGTCCGGTTCCTCTCAAGGTTTCTTCCTGCTGGCATCTCAGGGAGTTTTTCCTTCAGCATCATCGCCCTCGGCTCGTTCTTCAGAGACAATCTGATCATTTGCGACAATGACAATTGTTAAAAGCGCTGTACAAATAAAATTGAATTGAATTGAATTATATCGGGAGTCTTTTTTTGACTATTTGCATTTATGGATGTAAACTTTGGTACAGTGCCATGAAAAAAATATTTGCCCCCTTTCTGTTTATTTATTTATTTTATTTTTGCATATTTGTCACACTTAAATTATTCAGATCATCAAGCAAATTTTAATATTACGCTAAGATAACCTGAGTAATTTCTTAATACATTTCCATACATTTTTCAGTTTTGGGTAAATGTAATTAATCACTTTAAAGTTTGTTATTATAAGTCCATATCAGATTCCATTTTAAATTCTTAAGGCTAGTGTTCCAAAGGCATTTGGGAAGGGATTTCCCCCCATGATATTAAGGAGATTGCTGCTTAGGGGCAGATGAAACCATGACACCTGTCCCTCTTTGTGTCAAGCAAATTAGGCAATAAACAGCGACATCTAGTGGAATGCAGAGGCTATGGCAGAAATAAAGTCCTGTCAATGTGGAATAACTTGATTTTTGTCCTTAATTTTCTAAAGATACATAATATAAGTCTTAGGTACATGCAAATAACTGCTGCAGAAATGTTTTAAGGTCAAAAGGATTCTACTTAAAAAAACAAAATACTATAAAAAAGCAGTAAACCATAATTAATGAACCAAAGTCAATAACTAGTGCAACGGCTCTTTTCCTAAAATATACACAAAAGTAATTTTTCCCCTGAAATGTATTATTTATATATAAGATATTTTCCTGTAAGTTTTTTTTTTTTTTTTTTTTTGCTGGCATCATTATCTCATAATCTGTACCGCTTTACCCTGTATACAGAGACACGGGAGGTCTGGAGCCGATCCTAGGAGACCTACGGCACGAGGTGGGGTACACCCTGAGCCAATCCATCACAGGGCACACACACACACACACACACATACACAAGCTCATTCACACACTATGGGCAATTTGGGAACGTCTAATCTGCATGTTTTTGTACTGAGGGGAGGAAACCAGAGCACCCGGAGGAGAAATGACCCTGGAGGAGCAAGCCGTCAGTGCTGCCTTGCTGGAACACTAATGTGTGTAAATCAGATTTTTTTTGTACTGACTTAATGATGAAATCATAAAAATAAATGTGTATAACAAAGTTTGTACAGACCTTTACTAAAAACCTTTTGCACAGTTCTGAGTGTGTCACACAAACACTCACTGGAATTTGATCAGTCAAACATTTGGAAATAAAATATCAAATTGTTACTTATTAATTATTCATGAATATGCAAAGTCGTAAGACTTAATAAAACGGTGTGTCCCTCTGCAGGACATGGAGCCACACATTTTTGAAAATTTGTCTAAAAGAAGACTTTTAGATATAGACTTTTTATTTATTAATTACTCATAAATATGCAAGGTTATACTACAGTATACTACTGTTAGTGTCAATGGGTCAGGGTGATGGATGGTGTTGTATTATGACTTTTCATGCGTATGACAGTCGGTCAGTAATTTACAGACGGTCCCTAAGCCGCGCAGTAGCGTAGTGAGGTCTGTGTTCGGGAATAACCGCCGCAGTCTGGAGCGCTTTCAAACATCCAACGGCCCACTTCAAAGCAACTTCACAACTATGGAATAAAATCACTGTAAAAAATAATCGTGCGTAAAAAAAAATAAAAATAAAAAAAAGATTTGTGCGTAATTCTGTGTCAAAATACGTCATCAAGGCCACATGCACAGGCGTTACTATTCGAGCGAAGAGGATGCGCATGCGCCCGGCCACACAAGACTTTTGTGATTTATTTATTTTTTTTACAGTGATTTTATTCCACATACAACAGCCTCCGGAGTTTCAGTATCAAACAGACCCTCTGTAGAGAACGACATGGGTAACGTGTACCGAAAAGATGAAGAACCGTTCTTCGCTTTAATGTTGAGAGTTGCTGAGTCATCTGCTGTCACTCCTGATGTCGGTATCGATGACACTCTGATGAAATACTCCGGGTTAAATTCAGCAGCTGAACTAGAGCTCTCCATTACCCGTGTGCTGAAAGACTCCTGATTATACGGCGAGTCTGTGCGCTGCTCTGTCCGCTTTCGATAAGGTCTCAAACGCGGTGGGTTTAGGAGGCCTGGTGCTGGCCGTGTTACTGGAGACGATGATCGGACTTGTGGAGAGCAGTGAGAGGACGGACAGCCCGCTGGACATGATGCGCCGTGTGTTCGCCGAGGAAAAGGCTTCGGGTGTGAGAGACTCGATGGAGGAGTACATGAAACGCCTTGGCATGTGTTTACACCAACCGGAAGAAGCGATAGAGGAGACCGGACGCCTGGAGAGACTTCTGAGTGGACAGCTGACCCGTCTGAAAAACTCCATGCTGCATGACGACCAGATGAGCTCGCGCTCCATGAAGTACTGGATCAACGGCGCGGCTTTCCACCTGCAGATGCTCATCCACGCGGCCAGACTGAAGACGCACAGCAGCCCAGGACACAAGGAACAACTCCACATCCATGTAGCGTCCATCAGCAGTGTGATTTACCGCTATCACTCTGATTTAGACGAGCTGTTAAAGCAGTACAAAACCTACAAAAGATCTAACATCCACCTCTACCAACCAAGTGTTGTAAATCCTTGGACTGTTATTCCAGGAAATGACTGGTGTGTTAAGGACAAAGAGCTTGGGCGGGAAACCCCCACTACATATTACCATAAAGAGATGCTTGGATCATCAGTTGCATATGTTGACTACATTTTTGACAACTGGAGCCTGATAAAGAAGCTGAATAGCTATTTTAATGATCTTAAGGAAAACTTACAGGAACTGATCCTCCAGAACACTGAATTTAACTTACACAATGTCTTACCATCCTCAGACGGCCACAGTGCCTAAGATTCTCACACACACACATGTTACACACAGCCTTGACACTGCATGATGCTCTTTTATAAGAGATGCCGTATAGTATAGTGTGTATGGGGAAAGAATTGTGGCTCAGACTCAGAGACCAGATGCATAGCACAGCAGCATTCATTAATTCATCTGTTCCTCTTCTTTATCCTGCTCAAGGTTCAGGTGGGAATGTGGTCCGTCCCAGAGACACTGTGAGAAATACACTCTAGCTCGGCACTCCTGCACCTTGCATGGCACCACACACACACACACACACACACACACACACACACACACACACACACAGTCCTTTTGTGTTTGCACAATGTCATGACACAGATGACATTTGTATTTTGTAGGGCTGCTCCGATCAGCATTTTTGGGGCCGATCACTGATCTCTGATCACTAGAAGCTGTATGGGCCGATACCAATCACTGATTACAGGGTCTACTTGAAGCCTTATTATGTAACATTATTTATTAAACTATATCTCATAATAATGTAAATTAATTATTGAAATTACTAGAAGAGGAACATCACTGGATTTATTGCAAGCAACATGTGCAACACGTCAACTTAAAACATAGCAGCCTGTGTTTGGTTAGTAACTGGGAACAGCTTAGAGCTCGACAAACACAACTTTCCTGTAGATTGCTGAGACAGCTGAGCGAGCGGCGGCGCGCGAGTGGCTGAGCTCTCCTGCTCTCTTAGCGCGAGCCAACTTTGAAAACTGCTCGTGTTCCTTCACGTGACTAACCTTCAGACGTCTGATGAGGTTCGTGGTGTTAAAATGCTTTGGCTGCTTCCCGCCTGCAGATTCTTAATGTATTGTCTTTTACACACAACACCAGACCGGTGAAGTCATTTTAGCAGCGCGCGAAAAAATTGTCTCGCGAGTTTTGCGTCATCTGATCGGCTTTTCTATATCGTCTATATTGTCTATATCATAAACATATTTAATACATTTATTGGTCCACTGTCTCTGTGCTGACATCACTGACATAAAAATAAAACCATTTGATAACCAACTGTTTCTTAATATCATTCAAATTATGACTCAACTGCACAAATAAAAAAAAAATTACTTATAAATAAATTTATTAATTTATTTACATAGACCTGTGATAGAAATGTCAAAAACAATGATCACAAAAAGTCCCAAATGAGAACGAGTTTAAATATTGTCTGACTTTTAATAAGAAATATAATTTCTATTTTATTATGTTGCATCAATAATTACACAACAATATTGCCAATCACATTTTGAATTTCAATATCAGTTTGGTTCTTCATATTTATCAGTGTTCACATTTGTACTTAAATTAACACACATGTAAACTCAAACCATCACTCCAACATCATTAAAATAAATTAAATGTCAACAGTCGGTCAATTACAGCAAATGTTTTTCAGTTGCGTCAGTAATACTCCGATTGTCTCTCCCTCGAGTTATGGTTTAGCAGCGCTGTTGCTCTTACGGTGTGTTTGGACGCAGAGTGTTGAGCAGAAAGAGTAACTGAGATATTCAAATGGCACCTTCCCCAGCAGAGACTCTCCACACTGCCAGCATCGCCTAAAACGAAACACACGTTGTAAAAAAACATCAAATCAACACAACAGTACTGTACGTTTTATGACTTTAATCTTATACACATTCATCCAGGCTGTATTGTAATGACTTGTAGTTTCCAAAATAATGAGTTAATGGATGAAGATAAACAAGTGGTGCATGAATTTATTTTTTTATTTCCAATGTAGTGCAGTGGCAAAATAAATTCATTCACATTAGTGACTTGCTCAGAAGTGTGAATCTATTAGAAAACATATCTAGCCATCACATTATTATCACATAATCTGGTAGTTCCCAGAATTTCAAAATCTACAAAAGGAGGTAGGGCTTTTTCATATTTAGCTCCAAAGCTTTGTAATAGCCTTCCTGACAGTGTTCGGGGCTCAGACACAGTTTCCCAGTTTAAAAGTAGACTAAAGACACATCTCTTTAATCTGGCATACACATAACCTCATACTCCAGGACATCTATCCTGAATGGCAGCTACGTTAATTCTCTCCATCTGTTCTGTCTTCTTCTACCCATCCCGAGGCATCTGGAGATTGTGCCAGCTTCAGTAAACAGAGGCCGACCCTGCGAAGTTCCTGAGGCATCCAGAGAAGGACCAGCTCCAGCTGGATTCTGCTTTATGATGGTTGGAGCTACACATGCTGCTCCTGAGCTCCCAGTGATCCCGACCCCAGCTTTCCACCTGCTGACTCGTCCCTGTGCTGAACTGGACTTCATGTTAATTTAAAGAACTTCTGTTATATTGAACTTGGCTGCATAACACACATGATGTTATATAATTTCTATCCGTTATCACCCAGATGAGGATGGGGTCCCTGTTGAGTCTGGTTCCTCTCAAGGTTTCTTCCTACTACCATTTCAGGGAGTTTTTCGTTGCCACTGTCACCGTCACCCTTGGCTTGTTTATCAGAGATATTCATCTCATTATTATCTAGACACATTTTTCTCACACATACACATTTCCATAAATTTTCTTTAAAAGTTTTTTTTTTATATTCTTGTTAAGCTGCTTTGAGACAATGAACATTGTTAAAAGCGCTATATAAATAAAATTGAATTGAATTGAATATTATTACTGGGTTTCAGGAAGACTAATGAAAATAAATTTAAAAAATGTTTTTTTAAGTCTATTATAGCTCATTGTTGCTCACCACCAAACACAAGAGCTACAGAAATGAGGCATTGCTCCAGTGCATATGTTCTCACTGCAGAAACAGAAACTAGGTTCCCTACAAGACGGGAATTTTTGAGAGCAGAAAAGGCTAAATAAACACCTGAAGTCCAAATCTCAAGGTGATTGTATTAATATTGTCCTACAAAAAGACAACCATCTGGCATTAATGGGAGCATCCTAATAATGTCAAGGTGGTGTTTCATTATATATACATTCAAGCCCGAAATTATTCACACCGCTGACAAATACTGACTTCAACCAGCAAGTTTTTTTCTGGATTAGAAATGACAAGGCGTCTCCCAGAAGATAATAAGACGATGTACAAGAGGCATCATTGTGGAAAAAAAATATTACTCATCTTTTATTTACATATGAACAAAAAGTGGCATGTCCAAAATTATTTATACCCAATATAAAACGCCTTTATTGGCCATTACAGCAATCAAGCGCTTCCTATAATTGCTGACCAGCCTTTTCCTTGTCTTCACAGGTATATTTCGCCATTCATCTTTAGTGATGAGCTACAACTCTTGCAGGTTGGAGGGTCACATTGCCATCACCCTGATCTGTAGCTCCCTCCACAGATTCTCAATTTGATTTAAGTCAGAACTCGGGCTGGGCCACTGCAAAAAATTAATGTTTTTGTCTGTTAACCATTTCTTCACCACTTCTGCTGTGTGTTTTGGGTCGTTGTGATGCTGAAATGTCCATTGTTGACCGAAGCCAAGTTTCTCTGCAGACTGCCTGATGTTGCTGGTGAGAATTTTGATGCATTGGTCCACCACCATGTTGGACAGTGGGGATGGTGTTCTTAGGGTTGAACCAAGGTGTTTTTCAACAGCTTGGATTATTTGGAACGGTATAGAACTTTGGATGTTCCCATGGACTGCGACAGTTTGCAAAGGGTATGAATAATGCCACTGTTTGTTCAAATGTAAAAATGTAAAAGATGAGAAATATTTTTTTCCACAATGCTGCCTCTTGTACATCGTCTTATTATTTTTTGGGAGAAGCCGGTGTCATTTCCAGTCCAAAAAAAAAAACCTTGCTGGTTGAAATAAAGTAACTTTAATAATTATTTATGCCTGGAAGATTCCAGAAGACAGCTTGTGGTGGTACACAGGAGCAAAATTACAAAAACTGATGGAGCTGAGTGAAACAGACTAATCACCAAATCCATTCATTAGTCACCATGTTACCTAGTCAGAGCTGCAGATAAAGCAGGGTGACAGATGATAAATCAAGCACGATAGTGTATTTTGTTAGCTTGACATTAGTAAGGAAAACACACACAAAAAAAAAAATCAGACCAGGAATTGTGTACCTGATATTACTGAGTGTTCCTCCTGTTGTGGCCACCTGCTCTGCCAGTCTCCGTTCTGCAGCCAGCGCTCGCTAAACAAACAAGCAAACAAACAAACAATATGATTTATATATTGCCATAAAAAACAAACCGCCATAAAGCCACAATGTAGACGCCACTTGGGTATGAGCTGAACCCTGTCTGCTGTAAACATGCAGTGTGTATATGGTGTAGTCTGGATCTCTACAGGTTTCTCTCTTACGTCCTCTCAGTTGTAAACTCTGACTTGCTCAGTCTCTATAAAACCAACTTGTGAAAATGTGCAGTGACAAAATTGAGGCAAACGTGTAATAATAGTTCATTTCATAAACTAGTAGTGTTACATACATTTAAAAACAGCATTAAATAAGTTTATATCATATGACAGATCTTTAGACTTTCTACTTCTCCAGTTATTCACCACACAGTCGTCTCTCCTCACGGTACCTTTTCTCGGTCACTCAGTGCTAAAAACCTCCGTTTTTCCTCTTGCTCCTCCTCTTCTTTTCGTCTCTCATCTCTCTGCTCCTTCTCACGCTGCTTCTTCGCAGCCTTCTGCGCTTTTTTCTTTTCTGCTTTCTTGCTCTCTATTTCGGCCGTCAGCGGTGCTGGAACCTGTAATGAAAAGAAAAGCAGAAATGTCGAATATAAACGACAGGGTTTTCTTCTGGTCCGAGGTGAAAACGTTTCTACGCCAAATGAGGTTTTAATGAAATGGTGATAAGGCAAGTCCACCCACGTCAGTGTAACAAATAATGTTTAAACATGCCTATATTATGTGTAGGTTGTATTCAACTGTATGGTAGCATTGAAACAGGTTGACCAGTCGTCATGGTAAAGGGGAACGCTTCATGGCACACAGAGTAAAAAATAAAATGTAAAGAGAGTGTTTAGGAATGTAATGATATTATTTGATGATGACGGGTGACCCGGGTGTGCCAGACCTGAGCTTTAGCGTAGTCGTATTTGTTCGGATGTTCAGCCATGAATTTCCTGAACATGTTCCTGCTCTCTTTGTCTGGTGCAACTGCATATGGTGTCTGGCCTTTTCTATCCCTTTGTTGAGAAACACACACACAAATAAATAAACACAAGAGGCAGAAATTATACGTACTCTTAATGAAAGTGCAAATTAACTCAAAGTGTCTATTTGAAGATCGATATAAAAACTTTTAGTAAAAATGGAGTTTTTATTAACGATACCAGCCTTCAGTGTTTTCATTCATACAATCCCAGTCTAACCAGATACAATGGTGTTTAGACTATAGTTGGATCTAACTGGTGAAGTACGGACTAAATGACAAAAGAGTGTGCTGTGTGTAGGAAAATATCCACGTATGGGTCTCTGTGATAGAAGCATGTTGCAGAGTGTTTACATCATTTATTTTATCCTGTCCTCCTTTGTATTATAATGGATCTAAACAGTTGTGTAACAGCTCCTCATTGTTTTTCCTCTAGCAGTGTTGTCACGTTAATGAGAAACCAGACTTCGTCGTGAATAACAAGATAAATCGGCTTCTCATTAGACTTGGAGAATGTCTCTGAGAGCAATTACTAATGTAAACTATTACTACTGAGATAAAAATAACTTATTAGAACATAAGTATTGCTGTATTTTTATGATTTTTATATGCTTTTTTTTTGTAAATTGCAACATGGGCTCTAATAATAACAATAAAATAAACTAAAATAACATGGCCTGTGATGTATCGGCACCCCGTTCAGGGTGTACCCCGCCTCGTGCCCTAAGTCTCCTGGGATAGGCTCCAGGCCCCTGTGACCCTGTATACAGGATGAAGCGGTATAGACGGTGAGTGAGTGAGTAAAAGAACATGTCTGGTAAGATTGCAGATTGTGTCCCCATGCAGCTGTTTTTTTGCAGCGTACATGGTGTGCATCGTTTTCAGCAGATGTTTCCAGCGTGTCACCTGCATGTTGGGTCACATCCCATCTCCAATAACAGCCTCACAGCGTGTTTCTGTGCAGCTGCCGATGCCACGTGCAGCAGTGTGTATCCTGCCGAGTCGATGGGCGTGTTAAGGAGTCGCGTCAACGTGTCCTCGTCCTGCTGCAGTAGTGTGTGTAACGCCTCCGTGTCACCAGTCTTACACGCAGTGTACAGAGCATCCCGGACTCCAAACTCCCACGATACACACCTCTCATCTAAAACACGAAGTAACGAAAAATTATCACTTTATACAGCCAAATATTTAGCTAAAAACAAAGTGATTTCAAAACATTCTCCATTTAATTTGAATTTTTTTTCTAAAAAAAAAAGCTTTGACAATGACAAAAATATTAATTTCTATTTTTAATATTAAATATTAAGTCTGCTGCTTCAGTGTTTTACTACAGCAATTTGCAAATACTCCAGAATGTTACGAAAAGTGATCAGATAAATCGCTATTTATTGCAAAGTCCACCTTTGCCAAGAAAATGAACTTAAAAAAAAATATTATAATAATAATTGTGGCATTTCAGTCAAGGGGGTGGGCGCGCTCACAATTCTGCCTAAGAACACAGCCGTTTTTAAATTAATATTTGTGTAGAGCTCTTGAGTAGAGCATTCTTTGGGCTTACTGTATCTGCTGCTTCTGTTATGATAAACATTTTTTATATTTTTATTTATTTATTTATTTTTTTAATATATTTTTCGAGTGATGATTTTCTAATATGTTGAAATACCTTTCTATGCAAAATAGATAAAGATGGGAAACATGAGATAGTTGGTTCTATAATTAATTTGCTAAAGATAGATTAGTTTAATTTCTGTGGAATTAACATAATGTTAAAACTAATCTAATAACCTACATAACTAAAACAAACCCAGATAGAGGGGTGTGGGTGTGTCTAGAGTGAGACAGATAGAGGGGTGTGGGTGTGTCTAGAGTGAGACAGATAGAGGGGTGTGGTGTGTCTAGAGTGAGACAGATAGAGGGGTGTGGGTGTGTCTAGAGTGAGACAGATAGAGGGGTGAGGGTGTGTCTAGAGTGAGACAGATAGAGGGGTGTGGGTGTCTAGAGTGAGACAGATAGAGGGGTGAGGGTGTGTCTAGAGTGAGACAGATAGAGGGGTGTGGGTGTCTAGAGTGAGACAGATAGAGGGGTGAGGGTGTGTCTAGAGTGAGACAGATAGAGGGGTGAGGGTGTCTAGAGTGAGACAGATAGAGGGGTGTGGGTGTGTCTAGAGTGAGACAGATAGAGGGGTGTGGGTGTCTAGAGTGAGACAGATAGAGGGGTGTGGGTGTGTCTAGAGTGAGACAGATAGAGGGGTGAGGGTGTCTAGAGTGAGCATTAGTGTGGACTGTACCTTCATCATCATGGTCATCGTTCTTGTCTTTTGTTTTGTCTTTTGCTGACTTTTCATTCCCTGCTTCGTCCTTCATCTCCCTGCTACCAAATTCTAATCATGCATGCACAGATACGAATAAATATACAACAAAATGAAAAAAATGGACTTCTACAAAAAATGTTTTAGTGAAAAAAAAAATTACAATAAAACCAATAATACCTTCTCTCTCCATGAACTTCTCATCTTTCTCAGGTGCCTCTGGTTTTCTCTCTTTCTTCTTCCTTCGCTTCTTTTTGCTGGGTTTGACCTCATATTCCCTTAAATCTAAAGTTGTAAAGGTCATATCCTCAAACTGCAGCTCTACAGGAACGTCTTCTTCCTCCTCCTCTTCCTGCTTGTCCTCCTCCTGCTGAACCACTGAAGCACAAACACACCTTGTGGTACAGATCCACACACCTTAACAGTGAATGGCCGTGTCAGTGTGGATTACGCACACACACGCACACACACACGCACACTTCAGAGATCAAACTCACCTGCTGCATTTTGGTTGGTTTGATTTGAAGTTTTTTTCTGCCATGTTTTCTTGGGTGAACTGAGAATGATGGATATATCTGTGGTCTTATCTGTAAATAGAGTCAACAAATGTATGTATATTTAATAAAGTATTTACACAAATTCACTCAAAATAATAGTTATAATGAAATTATTTTAAAATGATTACATAGTAAACATATTCAAATTTGGAGCATTTTGCTTTTTTAACCTTAAACTTTTTTTTAGTTATTGGGGGTAAAATTATGATATATACACACACACACAAGTGAATCTCCAAATCTGAATATTGTGGAAAAACTATTTTAATAATCCAAATTAAAACATTAAACGGCCTACCTCTATACTAGATGAAGAACACAAAGTGAAAATATTCAAGCCTTTTTTTGTTTTAATTTTGATAATTGCAGCCTAATCTGCAGTTCTTTGGACTATAAGAGGAAATCGGAAACACAAAGGAAACCCACCAACCATGGGAAGAGCTCCATGCACACTTAATTCCATGTTTGAGTAAATTATTATTCATACAGTATAAATATCATGCATCTCTCAGTCTACTTCAGTACAAACATGGGAAAGACTGCTGACACAGTTGTCTCCCTCCACCAGGAGGATAAGCCATAAAAGGTACAAAACAACAGGGATGACCGCAGAAGATTGTCAAGCAAAGTCGATTTAAAAACTTTAGAAAGCTTCACACGGAGTGGAGTAAGCCTGGAGTCAGTGCATCAAGAGCCACCATGGACAAACGTCTTCAGGAAATGAGCTACAACTGTTGCATTCATATTATCAAGAAATGTCCTAACTGGGCCAAAAACTGGACCATTGGTCCACGGTCCTCTTTTCAGAGGAGAATATACTTACAAAAGTATATTTTGTATTTCATTTTAAAATTGAGGACACAGACTCTGGTATAAAGAATTGAGACACTGAATTCAAGTTGCTAAAAGTCCACTGTAAAGTTTCCACAGTTGGTGACGATTTCAAGTGCCTTGTGGTGCTGGTCCACAGTGTTTTATCATGTGCGAAGTCAGCGCAGCCGTCTACCAGGAGATTTTAGAGCACTTCATGCTTCTGTCTGCTTCATGGAGACGCTTATTCTCCTTTTCCAGCAAGACTTGCCCACAGTGCCAAAACTGCCACTAACTGGTTTGCTGACCGTGATATTAGTGTGCTTGATTGGCCAGCCAACTCACCTGATCTGGAGCCTATAGAGAATCTCTGGGCTATTGTAAAGAGGAAGATGAACACATGACCCAACAATACAGACGAGCTTGAAGACTGACATCATAGAATATCATAGAAACCTGGTCTTCAATAACGCCTCAGCAGTGCACATTTCCGTATTATAAATACTTTTTTTTTTCCTTCGGAAACATTCTAATATTTTGAGATACTGGGTTTTTGAAGTTTGTGGGCTGTAAGCCGTACTTATTAAAATGAAAACAGGAAAATAAAATATCCACAATATACATTTTTTAAGATGGACTCGCTACAAATGTACAGTGGAACCTTGGATTGCGAATAACGCGGTTTGCAAATGTTGCGCAAGACAAGCAAAGATTTTTAATAAATTCTGACTTGAAAAACGAGCAAGTCTTGGTTTATGAGTGTCGAGTGTCATGTATTACATTAGTTTTCTTACTTACTTACTGCATACACTTCTTATTTTGACACAGAACGTCACATGATCACAACTGAGCCAATGACTTTTCTCTCTCTTGTGCTGCGGAATTGTGGGTAATTGTCTCTTCTGCTGGGTCTTAGTGCTTACTGGTATAATCAACATCTTCCTCTCTGTTTCAGCGTGTCGTGTGGGTGCGTGCGCGCATGTAATTTGACACGGACACACACGCACACCAACACACACACTTAAAAAGCGAGGTGGGGGGAGAGAGGAGGAGTTTTACTGTGTAAGACAAGGTGAGGGAAGGGGCTAATTCCACACACACACACACACACACACACACGCGCGCGCACGCACACACGCACGCACGCACGCACGCGCCCGCACGCACATGCACACAAACAGCGTCTATACGCATAAAGGGAAACACTTATCTGTCAAGATTTATTTTTACTTTTTTAAAGGTAAAATGCAGGATAATTTTTTTTTTACTTTATATATTGTATTAATTATTTTTGTGTTTATTTTTTGGGGCTGTGGAATGAATAATTTGAGTTTTCATTATTGCTTATGGGAACATTCAATTTGGTTTATGAGTGTTTTGGAATACAAGCCTGCTTCTGGAACAAATTATGCTTGTAATCCAAGGTTCCACTGTAATGTAAAAAAAATTAAGTAGGTGCATCTCAAACTCTCTCATCTTACTAAGTGATAAATCAAGTCAAACAATATCAACATTCAAAACAAATATGAGATTATTAAGATTATATCTTGACACATTTTACTTTAAGTGTAAAATTTTAAACATTTATTTTAATAAAATATATTTTTTTATTTAAAATAGCAAAAATATATTGCCATAGAACAATCAATTTACACTGAAATGGTAAAATTTTTCTTGAAACATATATCTCTCTTATATTTGTTTTTTTTTCAATTATGAATTAAGAAATTGTAGATTAATGTGACTAGATTCAACAATTTTTCACTTGCTAAGATCATGTTTTGCAGCGCTTGTATATAGAGTATACAGTATAAATAAGATTAAAAAATTATTATTTATTTTGTTTGTTTGGACATATTTAACTTTGTATTTTCAGTTTGAATTTCTTTTGTTTAAAATATGGGCATTTTCAATATAGCAAATTGATATTACTAACCTAAAATCCAACAACAACAACAACAAAAAAAAAACAGAAGCGTACCGTAAACTTGAATTGTTGAGAGAACGTCATGTACACGTGTTACTTCGCTGAAAGTGGCTCTGCGAGTAGCGAAAGGAATTGATCGTATTCTCGAGTCTTTTCTTCCCAGCGGCGCTCCGCGACCTCCAAAGAACACACTCCGGTTGTATTTCGGCGTTCGAAGGAAAATGGCCTCGGCCTGGGTTAAATATTCAGCCCAATTCTTCAGCAGATCCTGAATGTCCTGGTGAGGAAACAGTTGTGTACAGTGTTATGTACAATAAAAACCCAGCAGTTTACTATACCATACTATACTTTACTATATTTATCCTCTTCAACCTGAACATGCTGCAAAAATAGCTTACCATCAGTGTGTATTGATTTTTCCATGTCTTTGATCATGCAATAAGTTTCATAAAATGGTCTACTGTAATGTGACTTCTTGCCTTCGTTAGAGCTGCCTCGTTATAGCGCCGAAGAGCAGATCCGGCAGATTTGGGGGCGTGGCTTTTATTCTGGGCGTCTCGGACACTCTGAGCCGTTCCCCGCTTTGCTCGAACTGTGTATCGGTGAAAAGTCTTATGCTGCAGCACCTCCTTCCTGTAAAATGAGAATGCATGTGTTCATAACTCATCAAGGAATGTTCTGGATCAGATAACAGGGCTCATAAGAGATTCATAAAAAATATGCATACAAACATTTCTATCATCTACATCTTAAGTCAAACAGAAAAGCATTACTTCCACTACGCACCAGATTTTAAACAGCTCACTCTCTTTGTATGTTTCTACGCTGACTGCTGCAGTAAACTGCGAGCCTAAATAACTTAAGCATGTGTTACATTTCAGAATTTTTAGTAGCTGTTTATTCTTTCTAACCTTTAAAATTACTCACACTCACTCATCATCTATAACATTTTATCCTGTATACCAGGTCACAGGGGGGCTGAAGCCTATGCCAGGAGATTCAGGTGTGGTACAGGAGGTGAGGTACACGCTGGACACTACGGGTAATTTGGGAACACCGATTAACCTAATCTGCATGTCTTTGGACTGTGGGAGGAAAACAGAGCACCCGAAGGAAACCCACCAAGCACGGGGAGGACACACAAACTCCGCGCACACAGACCAGAGGTGAGTTTAAATTATTTTCAAAATAACTCACATTTTCATTGTTATACAGCACTATTCATGTTATTCTGCTTGAAAATGCGATCAGAAATCATAACATATAGTCAGCTGAGATTTAACTCATGAGAGTGTACTGACCCTTTATAAACAGCTCCAGCAAAATGGCCACCACCCGTCATTAGGATCACCCAGAGTGTCTTCTCCGAGATGTTCAGCAGAAAATCGACCAAATTTGCCTCATCGTCAACCTGAAGGATGAAGCACATTAATTTTTAGTTAAGCAGGCATCCTAATGCTAGTGTTTAATGTTTTATATGACTAACTCATTATGTTATTTTCTAGCACGTCTAATACATCTTCCTGTGCCTTGTGCTCTATGTACTGTACTGACAAAAACTGTGTCCACGTGTTCATAGAGACAGATAGAGGGGTATGAGTGTGTCCAGAGTGAGACAGATAGAGGGTGTGGGTGTGTCTAGAGTGAGACAGATAGAGGGGTGTGGGTGTGTCCAGAGTGAGACATATAGAGGGGTATGAGGGTGTCCAGAGTGAGACATATAGAGGGGTGTGGGTGTGTCTAGAGTGAGACATATAGAGGGGTGTGGGTGTGTCTAGAGTGAGACAGATAGAGTGGGTGTGTCTAGAGTGAGACAGATAGAGGGGTGTGGGTGTGTCTAGAGTGAGACAGATAGAGGGGTGTGTCTAGAGTGAGACAGATAGAGTGTTCTGAGGGTGCAAAGTGGAAAAAAGGCAATATGGGTAAATATCCCAAAGTTATCACAATCAACATTTACTTAATTTTTCACTACAAAATGCTACAATAGATTATTATTTTTTTCATAAGCAGCTTAGCATTGCTCTGAGTTTACATAGTAACCTATAATAAAAATAATAATAAAGTTTCACTATGAAGGACATGCTAATGTACGTACTGTCTTTTTCTGTACTGCACAACGGTACAGACATAAATACTGTCCCTGAGAGTTTTGGAGCAAAACCTTGGCAGATAAACGACCTCCATAAGAAATCACACCACCACCGCCATTATCATCATCATCACTGCGCGACTCCTCATCCTCAGAGTCTGAACCTGAAATGCTCGACACATCACCTGTCCACACACACAAGGAAATTTTTATCTCAATCAATATAACAACAGACTCAATAATAATAATAATAATAATAATAATCAATAGTTTTATAATATCTGCCTCTGAAAGTACTTACTATTCATAGTTTACTATGAAATTAAACAACCTGATAGACACAAAGAATTTAAGAACAGTTGTGACAAATGCTGGAAAAAATATCTACATGTAGGTTTACAGGCAGGGGTGGCCTTTAAACCTTGTTTTATTTAACTTGTTTTATACTGTAAACATTATGTTATTTTTAAATATATTTTATTTAATGACGGCATTTATTTAAACAAGAAATTGTACATATACCAGATAAACAGATATGTGGGACAAGAAAAACTTAGTTTAAAGCTTCTAATGATTACTTATGAAAATATTTTTATATTTTGTGAACCTGAATACTTTAGCAGTTTTGAGGTAATCAACATTGCATGCATCTGCTGATTCACTTTATATATAGAGAGAGATGCTATTAGGAGACTTATTGATTATTGTATAGTAACTATTATATTAATAATTTGCAAGTAAAATCATCCAAAAGTATTAACAAATTTTAACATAATTTTCTATCAAGGGAATCAATATAATTGCCATCTCAGGGAGTTTTTCCCTCAGCACCGCCGACTCTTTGCACTAGATGTACAGTATGTTATGAGTCATATTAACGCGGGTGAGAGAGTGACGTACCCATTCCCGTCTTCTTTTCGAACTCCTCCACGGTTATTGGTGATCGTCCAGCCAGTCGTTGCCTCAGATTGAATCGATGCCAGTCCAGTTTGTAATGCTCCATCTGCATAAACATACAAAGTGCAGAAAACCTGATCAAGCACTAGTCTGTACATCCGCATGATGACGTTACTCAGTAAAGAAATACATTTACTGGTAAAAGCTTTGTATAAAATTACCGCACCTGCTCTTCACGATTTTCAAACGAGCTCTGACATGCTGAGCAAAACCTCCTGTCGGACACTTCTCCGAGTGACACGGCCTCATCCTTACTTGCATCCGTTCCTCTCTTATCATCAGAAACGTCTGCAAACAAACACATTTAATTTATAAACACTAAATAAAATACTTTAATTTTCAACTAGTAGTACATGGTCACATATTACCGGAAATATTACAGAATTGTGAATTAACTAAAGAATTTCATGGTTACTGTCAGCCTGATACTGACAGTAACCATGTCAGCTACATCACCAGACTGCACTGTTTTTGTTATAGCACTCTAAGATAAACTGGTTAAAAGTTAAAACTGCAGTGAAACTGCAAGGCCCTTAACCCTAACTGCTCCAGGGGCGCTGTACCATGGCCGACCCTGCGCTCTGACCCCAGTTACGCTGGGATATGCGAAGAAGGAATTTCACTGTGCTGTAATGTATATGTGACAAAATAAAGACTTTACTTTACTGGCTTTACTTTACTATGTTGCCTTCTTACCCTCTCTGATGATGAGATGAAGAGGCTCTTGATGATTCTGCAGCTCTGAAACCTCCCTAAGTCCATCAATGAGGTTCGGCTCAACAGGGAGGTCAAACAAAGAGCAGCGATTTGGTTTGGCCATGATGACGGTGTAAGGCACACTCTGGGATCTGAGGGAATAAAGAAACCTGACTGCTATTATACCAGACTCAGATATTAATTATATTGCAAAGATACTGTGTCAAATTAAAGGTAATTTTTTTTTAAACAATTTTTGAAAACAATTACAGTAGAAGTCAAATTCAAAGAGCAGAACTTAAAGCCGTGCAGTCAGGCAGATCTGTTGCTCTGTCTGCGATCAGGCTGACAGAGTGAATGATAAGTGATAGACACACTGCAGTGTTTCCCACATAGAGTATACTCTGGTGGGCCATACAAGTTGCCAAAATCCATCTGAGAGAACGATGCTATCCGCGATGGATTAACCCGTAGAGGATAGTTCCCTCCCGCTTCTGTACCTGTTTATATAAACGATTCTCTACTGAGCGCAGAAGCTTCCAAGTGACGCAACAGAAAAGCATTTTATGGCGTTACATTATAAAAGCATGTGAGTTAAAAGCCTCCAACCTGCCTTTGACTCCAAACTTTGTCTGTGAATCAGTCACAAATTCACTCATTACACACGCTTACACCATTATTAAAACACCACAAGCATAAAGCAGTTAAAAATCATGTGCGCTAGAAGCCCCATATGACTGCACACGTACTGTCAAGATGAGTTTTGACACTTTGGAGGCATTTGAGAAATGTTGCCATTTCTTTAGGTGGCGCACTCTGAAATATTTACACATTTTCATCACGAGTAGTAGGAGTGAATAATAAGTTCGTTTAGAAATAATAATTATGGTAAATGACGGATACAGGCTGCTCAGTAAAATGTTCAACTCTTGTATTTGAAGTTAATATGTATTGTTTAAATGCTGCGCTTGGGTTGTAAGTAAGAAAACTAAGGTGATAAGGACTAGGCAATGTCTAATTATTCATTAAACTTTTAAACTTTAAAATAGTAACAAAATCAAAGAAATATTTATAACAAAGTAGAAAATTTATGAAATCGTGACACTTATATAATTGCAATTTTGATTGAATCGGCACAAACAAACACCTGCACCAATAGATATTAATTAGAAAAGATAAAGTGAATATTTTTACTGGGATTAGTTCATATTTTCACTTTGGCTGAAATAACAGCGCTGAAGTGGTAGAAGTGAATTTTAACACGCTGGAGTCGGTTTAGGACAAAACTTCATCTTTATCCGATCGACTTTTTCGATCAAATAAAGATGAATCGATGAGATCACCGAACAGGGAGTGTATTTGACTGACGATGATAAAACTTAAGGCTAAATGTGATTTCATAAGGCTGAAAGACACACAGACGTGTACATGGGCTTCAACCAGAAATAGCCGCCAACAGCAAGTACTTACGCTAGATTTATTAAAGTAAATACTAATTAAAAAATACACACACACACACACACACAATGCTATGTACAACTTTACAAGTTCAGACTGCTTCTACAGAATGAAGGCACACCCTCCTCTAACCCCTGTCCCTTATTTCCTTTTCATGGAGCTGGCAACCCTCCCTCAGACCATCAGGCACAGAGACTCAGGACACTGTACAGTACCTGACGGTCTGAAGTAGGGTTGCCAGCTCCACGAAAAGGAAATAAGGCCGTACAGCCGCTCTGACCAAATGTCCTTATACACATTAATAAATGAGAAAATCATTTATTACATTTATGTAGTTTTTTTTTTTTTTTGCCATTTAACACACACACACACACACACACACACACACACACACACACACACACACACACACACACAGGGGTAATACTTTACCCCACACTAACACACTGCAGCCTGCTGAGGCTCGAAGGAGCAAATCTCAGTGTCAGATATTATACTCTCGGTCTAAAATCAATACATACATTTTTATTAAAATGAATTACTGTTCTCCTGAAAGTAATTTTGTTCACTATTTATAATTAAGCTAGATTTTTACGTACTGATTCACGCATTGCACATTTTTCTCTATCCGTTTTCCGGCAGGCACCGCCCTGCTGCGCTATGATTGGCCAGCAGTACACAATCCCTGTGTTCCGATTGGCTGATGAAGAACTTTTTACCCAATCATACTGATAAGGGAAAAACAGAATATGGGTACGGAAAGAAGTTCTGTGTTCTGCTTTTCTTCGTTGAACAGTCACGAATATACATAGTTTTATTCTGATAATACGCAGTAAAAAGAGCTATGGGCTGCGAATAATTTAAAGGACATAATAAAAAACAACCAGAAGGAAAAACGAAATCTAAAGCTGTACCTTATTGCGTGAACTCAGGCGCCTCTCCGGTTTCTTCGTGGACTCAGCAAATCTTTTCATTTCGGCTCATTACCGCCATCTAGCGAGTCTCCACAGTGCAACGTTACATTTGAGTCTCCACAGAGCACATTATAATACACTGACACTAATAATAATAATAATAATAATAGGTTAAAACTAAAATACTCTTCTGATCTTTAATGTAAGTTTAATTAATTAATGTAATTAAGTACTGTAATGTAATTCATCATTATTTGAGGTTGAAGTCCACGTACATGTCTGTGTGTCTCTCTGTCTAACTTATTAACACACAGAAATCACATTCTGTAAGGTCGAGTATCTGACGCCTTGTTTACACTAAGTTGTACTTCTTTGGTGCTCAGACAAATACACTCCCTGTTCGGTAATCGGAGAGAGAATCACAGATGAGAAATGGAAAAAGTCAATCAGATAAAGATGAAGTTTTGTCTTAAAACGACTCCGGCGTGTTAAAATTCACTTATACCACTTCAGCGCTGTTATTTCAGCCAAAGTGAAAATATGAACTAATCCCAGTAAAAATATTCACTTTATCTTTTCTAATTAATATCTATTGGTGCAGGTGTTTGTTTACATTGAGACAGCAGCGCATTA
The DNA here is from genome assembly GCA_011419295.1 of Clarias macrocephalus. NCBI lineage: Eukaryota > Metazoa > Chordata > Actinopteri > Siluriformes > Clariidae > Clarias > Clarias macrocephalus. The sequence continues at coordinate 15,137 of JAAGKR010007472.1, read as the reverse complement.
GTAGATTATTTTAAAGTAGATTATTAAATCCACACATAACTGTTCATAACATCACTTTTACTCAACATTTAGATTCACTGGTGGTGCAGATTAAACTTCAGGCAGAGATCTGAGGACTGCAGGAGATTCAGTAAATTCTGTCCAGACAGACAGAAACTTTTCCGATACTGGTTTCGAGAATGTATATGTACATAATTGAAAGAGCAAACTGTATATATTTATACCCTGAGTGTTACTAATTTAAATTCTGTTTAGCCAATAAGAATGGGAGTAATGTTAATAAAATTGTAGGTATACAGCATGTTTTTTTCTATGTGGTCTTACTGAAACCTTTTCTTTGTGCTTCTTGTTCATTTTATGCTTTATAAAATCACGTGAGCATCTTTGTGAAGGTAAATTACTGGCTCAGCTTGAATCTATTAGCTCATTCAGTCTGTGTCTTCAAAGTTTTTAAGTACACTGTACTACCTGTTGTTTCAACAAATCCCACCGCAAGTCGTTCAGCCAGCAATACAGTATTAATTCATCCAACATTTATCTAGATGGAGTTTTGTACAGGGTCGCTCTTAGTGTAAATTCTTGATGGGAGACTTCTGGTGAGACACAGTACAGATACACACACAATCAGTAATTCTCGAACATCCCTCAGCAGGAATTACTTCTAGAATGTAACTGTTTGTTCTAAGACTAATTACAATCTTAAACTGAGTATTTGGTACAAATCATTCACACAACACTGTGCATTATTAAAGCATTTATTGGTTACAGAAGTATTTATCATTTGGGGTCATTCTTACATTTATATCTTTGCTTTATTTACATTATATTTAAAAAGAAACATAATGATATACACATTCACAGCACACACACACACACACACCACCATCCCTCCTTTACTGACACTAGCTCATCGACACACTGATTAGATTAGATTAGATAACAGCAGTGGTTTGTGTGTGTGTGTGTGTGTGTGTGTGTGTGTGTGTGTGTGTGTGTGTGTGTGTGCGCTGCAGTACATTCCACACTCAGCCTTCTTTTAAACCTCCTGAAGATCCTCCAGGACTTTCCTCACTTGTTCCCACTGCTGTTTCAGCTCCTCCTCCTCCTCCTCCAGAGCGTCCACACGTTTCTGCATCACACTCAGAGACACGCTGCTGAGGTTCTTCTCCCTGTTTTAATCCAGGAAGTAAATATCTTGATCAGTTCAAATCTAGCCTAATTAGATGCTGTTTGGAGGAGTGAACCCACCCAGTAGATATGAGTAACTCTGATTGCTTATCAGAGTTAAGTGTCTAGTTAATGGTTAAAAGGTAAAAGTCTTTCAGTGATTGTTTTCTGTACAGTACTGGTTTCTGCACGTTTTGTACCGAGCGCGTGTGTTCAGTGACTGATCAATCAGTTCGATCAGTGCCTGTTTTTTCTGCTTTGCAGCTTCCAGCTCCATCAGTGCATCACACACTCGTTCATCCACATGCAGCAGCAGCAGCATCCTGCGGTCCATCTCTTCACGCCTGCAGACGAGAAGTTTTCAGACCACTAATAAAAACCTCAACCAAAAAAAAATACACACGGTTTGCTTTGTTGTGTTGTGTTTGTTTACCACTGATGAACCTCTGCGTTCACCTCCTCCCTTTCAGACTTCACTCTCTGCAGTTTACATGTTGCATCCTTGAGCCGTTTCAGCAAATCCTTAAAAGTAAAAAATAAATAAATAAAATGAATTCAGGACACACACATAATGGTGCTCCATGATCGTGTGGCATTGCAGCATCGTGGCACTGTTACTCAGTCATGACAAATCTCAGCCTAGCAGATCCGGATCATGGGATTTAGTTTTGCACCAGCGGTACCATAAGGTTCACATCACAGAGCATCACTTCACTGCTTTACATCTCATCACGTCGCATCAGAGATAGTCATGAGAAGGCTGCAGTGGTCACAGGCTCATCCAACCTGTTCAGGTGAAGACCAAATAAACCTAACCTGGTCTGATTCATCTTGAGACACACACTGGAGGTTCAGGTTTTGGCTCCTGTCAACAGTCCGGGCTGGTGGAGGTGCGACAACAGTGTGGGGAACGTTTTCTCTCTACTCTCAGTCAAATGTCATAACCACAGCCTGTGGCAGTACCTGTAGTAACAGGAGTATTACAGCAGTATTTGACTTTAGAGACTTATTGCTTAACCTAGGACTTGATCATTGTTTTTGTATTGTTGCCTTGTTTACTATTGTTATTCCGCTGGACTAAAAAATAGCAATTTCGGGTCGTTATTTGAGCGGCATCATAGTGATATAGTGATAGGTGGAAAGTAATGAATTACATTTACTCGTGTAATTGAGTAGTTTTTTTTTTTGTGTACTTTTTTCAAAATGAGTAATTTTACCTTTACTTAAGTATGTTTTGTTTGACGTGTTGTAATTCGCTACATTATTAATCATATTCACTACCGAGTAAAAAATAAATGAATGAAAATGAAAAATAATAAAGAAATAAAAATTGCACCCCGGACACACTGCACTGACTGATTGATGGAGACGAAACAGATCCAGTGATGCGACCCAGCTGAAAGTGAAACGCCATCAGATTCTTATGATCAAACCCCTGACCATATTTAAGCCACTTTGATCTCAAGCACAAGAAAGACAACAGCTTCATCATGTAAATGTGTCCCTGCAATCAAAAACAACTAGTCTGAGATTTATATCCGCTTGTCTTTTTTAAACTACACTAGAATCATCACCGCTGGTCAACAAAGGGACTCTTTTACTCTGAGTAAATTGTTACTTGTACTTTAGTAAGATTTGACTGAAGTGACAGTACTTTTACTTTTACATTTGATAACTCCTCTGGTGAATACGTAGCCTGCCATGCGGTGTGGATCGTAGCTTTTTATGGAGCTGATGCATTATATAGTCAAGAAAAATAAAAATTGCGACATGTTCTCATGGTGTACAGTTCAAAAAATAAAGTGTAACATGTTAATGCAGGATTAGAGCGACATGATCAGAGTGTCTTCCTAACAGTAGTGTGACATCTTAGATAAGAGAAATATTTCATACTTACTTGAACATCCTTGTCATATTGAGAAGAAACATCTGGATGGTTTTGTGGTGAGTCCATGTCGAGGTCTTTAAGATCCATGTCCTGAATGCATTTAGCTGCTTAAATCAATCAACCGAACAATGTAAGGTTTAAGCTGCGTCCTCCTCCTCCTCCTCCTCCTCCTCCTCGCCTGACACACCTGAAGGGAATAATCAGCTGATTAAACACGCCTTGCTGTGGGTGTTGGGTCAGTGTGGATGAAATTAAGGGGAGAGGTAAAGGGAGGGGCAGTCACGGCTTTGTCACATTATTGTAAGTAACCTATTGTGAACTCTTCATTAGAAATACTAGTTTAATCCTCAGTATCACACTGTATATTTTGTCACTTCATGCTACAGACACAACACACACACACACACACACACACACACACACACTGTAGCAACACAAACATAAACTCTAAAGCATTTCTCTATCTGTTTTGCTCAAATGAAATTTCAATGGACTTGGTTATAATCAGCAGTTATTCCATGCAAGATGTCAGTCTGGTGTTTCCCCCCCATAAATAAATGTAAACTTTCACAATTGTCAATAACAACAAAAAAATTATTGTAAATGATCCAAACTGTATAGCATTTTGAGATTTGCCATTTTTTAAAAAGGGTCCTGGGACGCCCTCACAACCAGGGCCCAAGCACTGCCTCACTGTCCTCTAGCTACAGCTTGTTTAGAATTATTCATACAACACTTTTCTAAACAAACTCAAGTGCCCTTCAACCTCAACTGTTCTTGCTTGGGGTTTTTGTTTTTCCACCCGCATGTTTAGGATTGACTGCCGGTTCTCAATGGCATTAAGGTCCGAGGAGTGTCCTGACCATAGACCCACAATTTGTAACATTTGTTCCCTGAGCCATGTAGTTACCACTTTTGCCCCAGAAGCTCCATCATGATGGAAAATGTATTGTTCATCAGCAACCTGTTCTTGGATGGTTGGGAGAAGGTGCTTTCAAAGGATGTTTTTGTACCGTTCTTTATTCGTGGCCGTGTTCTTAGGCCAAATTGCGAGTGAGCTTCAATCCCTTGGCTGAGAAGTGACGCCACACGTGAACGGTCTCAGGATGCTGCACTGTCGGCGTGACACAGGCACCGTGATGGGAGCGCTCACCTTTTCTTCTCCGGACAAGCTCTTTGAAAAATCTGTATGATCGGGTATGTGAGTGCGTGCGCCTTTGCCTTTTGCTCTACAAAAAATATAATATAGTATTTATCTTGGTGTGTTATTAAATGAAGAGGGGGAAAAACGAGTTGAAAACGGTGTGCTAAGAGTATGTTGAAGTTTGTTATTTCTAGGCTTGAGCATTAAGTAAAGTTCTCTAAGCATAGGTATAGCTATAGTCTGCTTCATCAGCACTTGCTGAGTCGTCATTCAGCATCACTGGAGTCCCATAAAGCTGCTGATGAAGGACACACACTCTCCTGTTAGAGTAGTGCACATAGTCATTTCTGCACTTAGTGCTGGAGTGCACATAGTAATTGTGTTCCCTGATGTTAAGGATTTGTCCTAATATCACAATGTGTGACTTTCCAGCCTGTGCGTGCGTAATACGGGAGGAGGATTATTTGTGCGTGTGCCTGCTCGTCTATATAAGAGCTCAAACTTTAAAATGAATCGTAGTTTGGATTCTCAGTAAAGCTCTGTACGTCTAAAGAGCAAAATGCTCCCTTTAGCAATACTTCTTGGGATGGTGATACAATGCTGGACTTTTCCTCTACAGGTAAAAATGCTAAACTGCTAACTGTCTAAGTCCTATAATATGTAATATAATATTATAACCTGAGTGTAATGATTCAGATTAAGCATTGAATGTTCGAAAGAAAAGAATATTCACAAGATACTGTTACAAGATCACATTTTTAAACTAATTACCTGGGCATTTATTTTACATTTCTTCTTCTTCTTCTTATTATTATTCATAATTCTTTTTCCACAGAATTCCTCCGCAGTTCATGGAGCAAAAATGCGGGCGAAACGAGGGTATTCAGGTAAAATGGGAGCTTATATAAAACACATTAGTGTAGAATTCATCTGATTGAATTGGATGCCTTTAAACGATAAATCAAAGGTTCCAGGGAATGAAGATGGATTATTGATCTGCACAGCTCAGTTTTGGCAGCTTTCATTTCAATTCAGTTGCTAAACTACATACAGTATCAGTGGTGTTGATTTGCTAAATAAGAATTTGACATGGTTACGCCTGGAGCACAATCTAACTAAGGAGATGCATACAGGTGGCTTGTTTATCTAAATAACTTTGTTCAGCTTACAAGTGGTTTATGTTACTCATATTACCTGTAACAATATTTTATTCAATATTTGTTTGCACGCACATACACAAAATCATATATACAGTGTACAGTATATATATTAGGGTAAAAAGTAAAAAAAAAAAAACTCTCCTACATTTTAGATTCATTACATGATAAGTAATTTTTTTGTGTTTATAATTACAAATTACAGCTTCTGAAAAAAAAATTAGTACCTCAAAGTCACAAGAATTCAGAAAGAATGCAGAACTGACAGCTGAACACAAGACAAGTGCTGTACTGAAGTCCAATCATGCAGGTGATAAAGAAGGTAAACGTCTGGTAGGAAAAGGTGCATAAACCACAAGGGATTGTTCTCACGAACCATAAGGGCTGCGCACAGACTTAAGAAGCTTGTCAAGCAAAGCCTTATTCAAGAACTGTGGCGTGAGGCTGAAATCAGTGCATTAAGAGCCACCACGCACAGACATCTTCAGGAAATGTGCCACAACTAGTATCAAGCCACTCGTGAACCAGAGACAATATCAGAAGGAAAAGTATCTAAGTTGCTTGGAGTTCAGTGTGAATTTTCACAGTTGGTGATGGTTTGGGCAGAGGTGTGTAGAGTAGCCAAAAAATGTACTCAAGTAAGAGTTAAAAAGTATTCGGTGAAAAGATACTCAAGCACTGCGTAACTGTTCCATCGATTTTTTAAAATGTATTTATTTTTTTAGAAATGATGTAAGCAGTCAGACAAAATAATTAAAAAATTATGTACAAATTGCAACATTTCCAAATAATAAAATGAATGAAATAAATTTTATAAAATAAATAAATAAAACTAAATATCTTTACAAAATAGAAAATTAAGGAATAAGAAACACAAACGTCCTAATCTGCCTTTTTTCACAATATAAAGCTTTTGTAATAAATCTTACTGTAGGTAACGTGTGTATGTTTGAACAGTGTCGACTATTTCCTGTGTAAGATTTACTGTATATATTTACCGATGCAAATGGATCAGCGGATAGAAAATAACTTGTGTACAAGAGTCTCACTTAAACTAATTATATATGTTAAGATTGAATAAAACAGCTAAACTAACCGCGACATGTTTGCTTGAGTGTCTACCACTGCTGAAGACACGCCCCTTTTAGCCTTTTCAGTACTTTTTGTAGTAATGAGGTATGAGTTGAGGTAGTGGGAGGAGAAACAGTGAACATTTGACATTCCTGAAGTAGCAGCAATGATTTTAAAATACTGTGTGCAAATAGCAAGTCATAAATATTGTGCAAATATTAGCAAGAGAGCAGTTCAGTTTAGAGAGGTACGGTTTAGGAGGGTAACTGTAAGATGGATGTTGATCAGAGTGTTTGTGCATGTGTGTGTTTATCAGTACAGTCCTGATGTTAGTTAGTTCGTCTGAGTGATTTGTGTGTGTGTGTGTGTGTGTGTGTGTGTGTGTGTAGGTGTGTGTGTGTGTGTGTGTGTGTGTGTGTGTGTGCGCAGGTGTGTGTGTGTAGTCCCTTTGTAATGAGGAGACGGATGGTATTTTCACAGTATATACACTGTATATATTCACCCATTGTAGGTAGACAGCTTTGAGAGTATTTAGTCAGTTAACAGACAGGTGTGTTTGTTCATAATAATAAGTGGATAAAAATGTATTTAAAGTCAATCTGATGATAAAGTTTTAGTTGGTTAGTGGGTATCCCAATAGGGCACCACATAAACCAAATGTTGCGTAATATTAATCATTTGTGAACACTGCTGTGTTTTCATGTTTATTATTATAAGGTTATTGTAACTTTTTTGCTTCAGAGGAGTCCATGTATCCAGATGAGATGAACCCAATGGACAAGATACTTATAGCAAACAATGGTAAGGTTGGAGCAAAGTTCCAAAGCTCTTCCCATGCTTAAAAAACATACAGTAAATGCTATCATTTAAATATGTAATAAAAAAAAATATTCTAGAGAAGATAAACCATGAAATTTCCTGCAATAAATAAATAAACAGTATTGGAAAATATTAACTATATACTGTATAAACTAAATATAGAAATGTATAAACTCAGGGTTTATTTTCCCACAGGGATGTCACGTTTTCGGGGCTACGCCTTTCGTGAGGGTGACATCGCAGGTTTGGGCGTAAGGAGCGTCATTTCATGTCCAAACCAAAACTGTCTCTGGCCAAAATCAGTGGATGGATTTGTTTATGTTCCATACATCATTTCTCCTCTCTATGGTGAGTCAAAAGAAAATCTCTGTATATTGATGGTTGACATAAAAAATGGAAAAAAGGTGAAATAAGTGAATAAACATAATAATTACTGAAGCAGATTATTGTTAGGAACCTCCACTAGAGGTCACTGTTCACGTCTGTCTGTCTGTAGTTTTTGTTGGTCGACTCAGTTTCCCAGAAGGCTCATTAAAGTTTCTATAAATAGCAGTTTGTTCTGGGAAACTGTTGTTGAATGTTGATTATTTGTTGGTCTATTTGTTGATTGTTTGTTTTGGTATGTTTGTTTATATCCTATACAGTCATGTGGGCATTCCCTTTTGTTTCTTTAAGTTTGTTTTGTAACCTTTGTTTTCAGTGGGCTCTAGTTTAGTTTTCTGTATGTTCCTTGTTCTGATGGATTCATGGAGCTTGTTCAGTGTTTAGTTAGGCCGTGTCTCCTCCTGTGTAAGTGCTGTTCTGTGTCTTCCCTTGTATGTGTAGCCACATGAGGGCTTAGCTGTTAGCAGGGTTAGCCACTAGTAGGCCTTCACGGCTAGTAGGGTTAGCCCCTAGTAGGGTTAGCCTCCAGTAGGGTTAGCCTCCAGTAGGGTTAGCCTCCAGTAGGGTTAGCCTCTAGTAGGCCTTCACGGCTAGTAGGGTTAGCCCCTAGTAGGGTTAGCCCCTAGTAGGGTTAGCCTCCAGTAGGCTAGCCTCTAGTGGGATTGACTGCTAGTGGTTCTGGTCACTAGTAGGTTAGCCGCTAGCTTGGAATAGCCTCATGTGTGCCTTTCTTGTGTTCTGTTTCCTTTTTAGGTCAGTACTAACTCCATTAGATACTAACCCGGTTAGGTCAGCATCCTGTGTCTCCATATTCCGTGTAGCTACTAATC
>JAAGKR010007471.1:0-36537 GCA_011419295.1 Clarias macrocephalus | reverse complement strand
CAGTGACTCCGACAACCCTCCCTGAAAGCAGACCATCAGCGCCTCATCATTCCATCCACTCGAAGCCGCGATGGTCCGAAACTCGATGGCGAACTCTGCTGCACTACGAGAGCCCTGTCGGAGGGTAAGCAGGCGCTTGGAAGACTCTCTGCCACTGGCTGGATGATCAAAGACTCGCTTGAACTCCTCCTTAAAGGCCGCATATGACTCACAACAGGAGTCCTGGGATTGCCACACTGCCGAGGCCCAGGAAAGTGCCTTGTCTGAGAGAAGGGTAATCATGTAAGCAATCTTTGAGCGGTCAGTGGGGAAACTCGAGGGCTGGAGCTCGAAGATCAGGGAGCACTGGGTGAGGAAGCCCTTACAGGAACTAGGGTCTCCAGTAAAGTGTTTTGGAGGGGGTAGGCGAGGCTCAGAAATGGAAGTAACCCCCTGGGATGGTGCAGTGGCAGGTGAGGCCGAGGACTGTGGGGAGCCAGGGAGCCGTTCAGCGATCTGGTGGATGGAACTGGTGACCTCTGCCAATAGTTGAGAATGCTTAGCCATCAGTTCCTCCTGCCGGCCGAGAATGGCCTCGTGGCGCTGAAAGGATGATTCATGTTGAGCCACCACCCTCATCAGGTCCCTGGAGCCGAGTGTTTCTGGGTCCATGAGTGACTTGGTTTTTCTGTCAAACTCAGGTCTTGAACCCGGGTCTCCAGGGTGAGGGTTGAGGATTTTACCACTGAGCCACGGAGGGGATAGGGTTGGACCCAAATGAAACACACTCAAGGCAGAAAGTCTCAGGCAAGATAGATTTATTTTTTAAAGATGTAAAAAAGGGTTCACAGGAAGCTTGTCATCAACAAAAGTTCTTCTCATTCAGAGGAATAAAATAATTGACAAAATAATAAACTCTTAAATGAAAGCCTCCACACGAGGAGAAAACAACCAGGTAATGAACAATCAAATCATAAAAAGACTGAGGAACTTACAACAGGAAACACTGAGTCACAGCCAGAAGTTCAACAGGACACACAGAGGAGGGACTCAAAAACCAAGTGAATAAGAGGGGAGAAAGTGAACGGCTTAAATATACTGGGGGAAACAAGACACAGGTGATCTGAATAACTAATGAGACAACACAATGAAAAACTTGGCCTAAGGGGAACACAAATGACCTCTAGAGGCCAGGGGGCAAACTACAGGAGGAGCAAAAAGGCTGACAATAAGATGCCACAAAACCCTTTTGTGGATTTTCTAATTACACATGATAAAATCTAAAGTCTCACCGTGTTAACGTTTACTTTCGTTAAATTTGATGTAAATAAGAAATGACTATATTTAATTTAAATTCTAAATTTGTACTGTAATTTTAGTACTGTGATTATGCGTTTGTTTAATTACAGTGTTTGGCTTGAATTTATCTGCTACAGTACCATGTGCAGCTGCTGATAAGCTGCAGCTCATTAATGCGTGAGAGAATGAACTAAGACCTGAAGCCTCAGTCAATGGTTATAGCACCACTTAGGGGCGTAAAGCTGCAAATGCAAATCCATAATGCCTCCGCCGTGTACCGCAGGTAGCAGTCCAATTTTAGTTGAGTAACATCTGTATTACTAATAATAATAATGAATGGAGAAAGCGCAGTCAAAGCCCAGGGATTCTGCGTGCTGTTGCGTTGTATTCAGCGAATAGCCTATAATTCTGTGTTTGTAGACACATAGTACCTCAGATTGAAACACGACTGCCTCCTACAGGTAATGTATGCCATGTTCATAGCTTCCAAAGCCCTGCTGCGGCAGCTCGCAAGATCCCTTTTCTCGACACGTGCGTTTTTAATGGCCAGATCTGTATGTGATGTTGTAAGCGATCTATAAGAATATTATGATCTATAGTGTCGAATGCAGCACTAAGATAAAGTAAGACAAGTATTGAGGTGAAGACTCCTGAAGCTAAAAACAAGTTATTTGCGATTTTAACTTCTGTTAACAGTTTCTGTACTGTGATGGAGCCTGAAAACTGACTGAAATTCTTCGAAGATATTGTTTCCCTGTAAGAATGTGCATATTTGAGCTGACACCACCTTTTCTGATATTTTTCATATAAATGGAAGGATGGAAAGCGTCGATTTTTTCATTGAAGAAATTCATAAAGTCTTCACTACTAAACTGTGATGGAATACTCTCTGCAGCCACTGTACTAAATAAGAACCTGGGATTGTTTTGCTTTATTGTTATCATTTTGCTCAGATGCTCGGCCCTAGCAGATTTTAGAGCCTGTCTATATCTGGACATTATATGCAATTCTAAAAACTTATTCTCTATAAACTTATAAACTAATTTAGTTTTTATCCACTTTCACTCGAGGATACAGGTTGCTCTCTTGAGGGCACGAAAATGACTATTGAACCATGGTGCAGGTGTTTTTTTCCTCTGACTTTTTTAATCTACTGAGGGAACAGTATCTACTGTGCTGGTAAAAATAGTTCTGCTGTTAGTCATTTTGTCTAGCCGTGTAGCACAGACATGCCAGATGATGGAGTCTCCGATGACTTTTTTTCTGAGTTTTTGTTTTTGTTGCATGCAGAAATAAGATTTCGTTTTCTCTGTAGCAGTTCATTGATTTCAGAAATGCAACACACTATGTTTTATTTATTTATGTTTTTTATACATAGCATAAAGCTAAAAAAAACGATCTATGAAGTGCATCTTCATTTTAGATGTCAAAATGGTTTCACGGCCCCCAGTGTTTTCTTTTCTGTTGGAAACTGGTCAAAATGGCTCTTTGAGTGTTTAAGGTTGCCGGCCCCAGTTTTAGTGGAATTGCTTTCCTTGCATGTCTGATACACTATTACATATGTATATGGTGGTTCTAGTTCTCTTGCTCTCTCTTTCTCTCTCTCTCTTTGCACTAGTATGCAGTTTGTTACAATTGCTCCCTTTCAGTGCTTTTTCTTTCTTATTATTTAAATATTTCTTTTCTCTATTATGTCTGTAAATAATAGTACGCTCAAATCATCAAAAAGTTTTCTTTTTTTGCCAATGAAATAGAATTTTTTTGTGCAGGAACATAGAACTACTCTAGTCGTTCTACTTATGCTTATCACACATGACCATACCAAAAATACATAATGTTTCGATCTTTTACTGGCTCACCCATAAATCCATGATACTTCCCCCAGTGACATGTGCATTTATGTTTAGTTTCTGTTTTTTTTCTTTTGCTTTGTGTTTTATTGCACACTTTATTTGCATGGATAATTTAACACAATATTGCATCAATGTTTCATCAAAAAGTCAGAGGTGGAAAGAGTAATAAACTTTTGTACTCAAGTAAAGTAGCTCACAAAAAATGTATTCAGAGTAAAAGTTACCAAGTTACTTTTTTTTTTAACAGCAGGGGTGAGATGGGGGATTTTAGTGTAGTTCAAAAATGACAACTGGATATAAGTCTCAAACTAGTTGTTTTTAATTTTAGGAACACCTTTGCATAATAAAGCTGTTGCCTTTCTTGCAATAATCAAATCAATGGTAGGCAAAAAGTCAAAACCAGAATACACAATCAAATATGAAAATGTCAAAATCACAATCCAAAAATAATCTCTCCAACAAAACCAACACCTCGCCTACACGCCTTCTCTTTCCCGTTTCTCACTTCAGTTTATATATGGTCGCGCTGATTGATGACGTCACTCTCAGGGTGGATGCAACCATTACTTCTGATTTAACTGTGCTATATTTTTTGCAGTACTAAGACCATTAGAAGATATAGAGAAAAGAGAATGGACTGGTGTATCTTAAATTGTTTTACTGGTAGGAATTCAGGCAGGGTAGGAAGAACACCAGCTCCTTTGATCAGCTGATCGCACTGCAGCTGGCTAGCACTATCGATCCAACTTTGTATTGGACATCAGTGTTCAGATTGGAAGAAGGATAGTGAGAGGACGCAGAGGTGGAAAGAACCAAAAGAGTGAATGTGAGGAAAATTAAACCTACATATCTCCCCACTTATATTATGAGTAACCTGAGATCGCTGGACAATAAGATGGACCGGTTTAGTAAGAAAGAGAACATCTTTTGTGAATGTAGTCTGATGTGTTTTACAGAGACTTGGCTACATGATGGAATACCCAATTCCAGCACTACAGTAAATGGCTTTAGCGCTGTTTGGGAGGACAGGAGGCTACAGCAAAAAGGTAAGAGGAAAGGAGGAGGGTAGACTGTTAATAATAACAACAACATGTGGTGCTATTGTAAAAGAGCATGTTTGTAGCCCCGATGTTGAAGTCTTTGCTGTAAGGCTTCAGCTCTACTATAGTGAATCTCAAAAAAAAGCGTGAAGTTTATTTAATTTAAAAAGAGAGCATATATTCTAGATTTATTACAGGTAAAATAAAATATATTTAAAACGTATAATATATTTCTAATTTCTATGATTATAGTTTGCAGGTGATGAACAACAAAAAAATCCATCATCTTAAAATATTTGAATATTTACGTTTGAGTAAACTACTATAAATACAACATAACTTTCGGTCTAGTTAAGTACACAAATAGGAAAAACTGCTGACTTGACTACTGTTCAGAAGATGATCATTGATTCCCTCCACATAGAGGGTATGCCACATAAGCATCCAGCAATTGCTGTATTGAAGCATATTTATGAAAAGGTTAATGGAAGGACAAAAATGTGGTAGGAAAAGATGTACAACAATATTTGCATAGCAAATTTGTCAAGCAAAGCCAATTCAAGACCTTGGGAGAGATTTTTTACAAACAGTGGAGTGAAGCTGGAATCAAGTGTATTCAAACATCGACATCTTCAAGAAAATGTTGATATACTGGCCTCACTGAATGTCCCAGTCAGTTATTCAGCAAGCTAAACACCTTCCTACAATAAATTCCAGACACCAGGGGTGAAGTTAACATCTTCATATGAAAAAAAGTTGTGAAACTGTAATACAAATACATGAACCAATGGGTACAAAGTAACATGAATTACAAAATACATAAAATATAGGATGTTAAGCATTAGATACCCCGCTAAAATAACAATATTAAACAATTATTTCATTTTTGTTTTACTTACAAGGAATGCCGTTGCAAAGGGCTAACAAAGCAGGCATCAGGGAACAAGCCATGCAAATTCACCATGCGATCTAAAATTACCTCCGCATTCTTCCACTTCCTGTGTAAAAATAGTGTCAAAATAAAAGTCCAGATATCGAAACAGAACAGATAACTGGTAGAGCCAGAACACTTCCCATCTGGTATTTTCCCTGTTAAAATACCACAACCATTATTACTAACATAATGTTAGTCTGGCAACTTGTAGCAGAATGCTGTCGCCTTGCCAACTTCAACAACTTCAATGTGAACAGTGTAGGTTTTCAGCTCTTTGTAAGAGGTGAATCAAATCTTTAAGGATTCGGGATTCATCATCTATCCATTCAGCACTTAGCACAATTTAGTGTAATTTACCAATTATATTTATTACATCGCAATCAATGATACAAAATTTGGTGTTTATCAATTAGGCAAGGTAACGTAAGATCTGGGCAAATGTTTAGACTTCAAAATACACAACCAAGACAACAGTTTTTTTAAACTACTCTATGATTTTACACATTTATATGGTGGTTCTAGTTCTCTCTCTCTCTCTCTCTCTCTCTCTCTTTCTCTCTTTCTCTCTCTCTCTTTGCAGAATTTCTTTGGCAAAAAAAGAAAGCTTTTTGATGATTTGAGTTAGTATGCAGTATTTTGTTACAATTGCTCCCTTTCAGTGCTTTATCTTTTGTATTATTTGAATATTTCTTTTCTCTATTATGTCTGTAAATAATAGTAAGCTCAAATCATCAAAAAGTCTTTTTTTGCCAATGAAATTCAGTTTTGTGCAGAAACATAGAATTATTCTATTTGTTCTACTTATCAGGCTGTACTGCCCATGCTTATCACTTATGCACATACCAAAAATACATCATGTTTTGCTCCTTTACTGGCTCACACATAGATTCATGATAATTCCCCCAGTGACTTGTTCATTTATGTTTACTTTCTGTTTTTTTTTTTTTTTGCTTTGTGTTTTATTGCACATTTTATTTGCATGAATAATTTAACACAATATTGCATCAACGTTTCATCAAAAAATCAGAGGTGGAAAGAGTAATAAACTTTTGTACTCAAGTAATGTAGCTCATAAAAAATGTATTTAGAGTTACCAAGTTACTTTTTTTAACAGTAGGGGTGGGATGGGGGATTTTAGTGTAGTTCAAAAATGACAAGAGGATATAAGTCTCAAACTAGTTGTTTTTAATTTTAATTTACGTTTAGCGTTACGTTTTGTTCTCATCCGTTGGTTTGCATGTTTTATGTCTGTGTGTTGTGTTTGATTATTCTGCATAACTTTAAAGGTATTATCAGCATTTACAAACCCTTTTTATTAAACAAAGCTATACATGAGTGTGTAAAATAGGGAATGTGTGGTATCAATTGAGAGCTTATTTTATTCACAGAACAGAGGTGTACACAGAACAGATTTAATGAAAAATGACTTTATAAAAAGTATTAAAACTCTAATCAGATGGGCCCCACCTGACAGCTGAAACCCGGGTTAATTTATGCACAAAAGGGGGAACCACGTGAGACGTGGCTAAGCCCCGGAACCATTTCTGATTGGACCAATCATCCGTGGGACAGACTGACCCAGAGGGTCAAAACTCAGTGTCCGAGCACATTCAAACACGTCTACGTTGTCTACATCTATGTCTTCGTCATGACCATTTAAAGGAAGCAAGCTCGCTGCTCGGGCTTCCGCCCTTGCGAGCACTACGCCACCTTTGCTGACGTCATCCGCTCTTCGAGAACTCTTAACGAGACTTCGTGCCAAAACTGCAAGGAAGAAACCCACGGAAGAAGTTCGGTAACCAGGCAACCAAGCCTTACCGAAGGGCTTTCCAGAAAGACGGAATTTCAACCACAGCGCACCAACCAATCAGCAACGCTGTGATTCCCTTCGCTGGAGGCGAACCATGAGAACAAAACGTAACGCAAGTATACAAACAAAGCTGTATACCTTGCTGAAAGATGGTGCTCGTTTCATAACTAAAACCGTGCTCTTGTGACTTCTTTGGTCTAGTAAACAGTACTAGATGAACTTCATTAACTTTCACCGTCCAAATTGTTGGTATGTTTTTGTGGGTGTGTTTGTGCGTGCGTGTGTTCAAGTAGCATAGTTTCATGTATCGTAGATTAGTCAAATAAATTCTTGTTTCTTTATAAAGAACTGTTGTCTTGGTCATGTATTTTAAAGTTTAAACATTTGCCCAGATCATACGAATCCGTGCTCATAAATAGGTAAATACCAGATTTTGTATTATCATTGTCGGCCGCGGGATAAACAGTATTGGTAAGATATGCTAAATTATACTAAACGCTGGACGGGTAGTTGATAAAGTGTATGATGTAAATTTTTAATTCAGCTTAACAAAATTTTACCCAAATCATTAACGATTCGATATACCTTTGACACAGAGCTAAACACAACATAATGGAGGTAAAGAATGCAGCAGTCATTCTTTGTCTACTTTATTGTAAACCCTACATATTAATGGTGGAAAATGCATTAGGTGTTTTGTCCACATTAAATGTCCTAACATTATGTATCAAACCCTTGCGTGTAATGGTGAACAATGCCAGAGTCATTCATTGTCATTATCATGTAAAATACTACATATATTGGTGGAGAATGCGTTGGGCATTGTAAATACTACAGATAATACAAAGTCTGGTATTTATCAATTACGAGCAAGGTAACGTAAGATCTGGGCAAATGTTTAGACTTTAAAATACATGACCAAGACAACAGTTCTTTATAAAGAAACAATACTGTATTTGACTAATCTATTCTACTTGAACACACACACGTGAACACACACACAAACATACAAACAGTTTGGAGGGTGAAAGTTAATGAAGTTCATCTAGTACTGTTTACTAGACCTGAGAAATCTTTAATCTTACGGTTTAATTATGAAGCGAGCACCAATTCCAGCAAGCTGGAAGGTATGAAGCTTTGTTTGTTTACTTGCTTTGTGTTGCAGTCTTCCTCTGTGATTCACCTTCAACGTTAGGGAATCATGGCGTTGATGATTGGCTAGTGCTCCAATGCTGAAATGCCGCATTTCGGGAAAGCCCTTCGGTGGTTGCCTGGTTACCGATGGCGGCGCTCTGGAACTTCTTCTGAAGGCTTCTTCGTTGCAGGAGTTTTGGAGTTCTGGCACGAAATCCTGTTGAGAGTTTTTGAAGAGGGGATGACGCCAGCAATGGTGACATAGCGCCCGCAAGGGCAGAAGCCCAAGCTGCTTGGAAGTGTTGTAGGAGTGACTCCTCGATGACGAAGGTGTGCGCCCACCAGGGCGGTGAAGCGCCTGCCAGGGCGGAAGCACGAGCTGCTTGCCAGAGGTTGGAGGTTACTCTCTTTGACGACAACTCGTTTGCTTGCTGGTTACCTTGCTGTCAGTCCATCCCACGGGTGATTGGTCCAATCGGATGTGGTTGCGGGGCTTAGCCACACCTCATGTGGTTCTCTCTTTTGTGCATACATTAGCCTGATGTTTCGGCTGACATGCAGGGGCCCATCTGGTTGGAATTTTAATACCTTGTATAAAGTAATTTTGCATTATACATCGTTGTAGTCGAGGTCAATTGGACTTTTTATGGCTTTTTATGGATGCAGCAGACTTCCTTTTCCAAGCTTGGTTAAGTTTCCCGCTTCTTAGTGCCACAGATGCAGCTTTGTGTCACAGATCAGATAAGATTATCGGGATGGCGCCATGCATGCTGGGAGAGGGGTTCTGGAATGTGATCAATTGATTGTTCTTTTTGGGTGTTGTAGGAGTGACTCCTCGATAAACTCCTGTTTATCTCTACAATACCTTCATCTACTAAAAGGGGTTTGTAAATGCTAATTATACTTCTTAGGTAATATATAGTAACCAAACATGCACACAATCATAAAACATACTAGGTAAATATATGTATATAAAATTTTGCCCTAGTGGCACACTTTAAGAATTGTCTGAAATAATATCTATGCCATATGCCTCTTTGTTCATTAAGCCATGAAGAGAAAACACGAGACATCCCATGTCCTAGGGTCAATGAGTGTCAATTGTGTGACTGGGAGGTTTCCCCCCAATTCGGGGTGAAGCTGTAAAACTGTCTTCTTTGTTTATCGGATTTGCCGATTTACACCATTGTATCAGAGTTTAATTCTAGGCAACTGGTCTCAGCATGGCTCCAGGCACAGCGGACTTCCTATCCCAGCCTTCGTTAAGTTTCCTTAAAATTCACAGACACTGCTTTGTGTTCGCAGATGAGATAAGGTCATCGGGATGGCTTCATTTGGCTGGGAGAGGGGTTCTGGAATGTGAGAGATTGATCGCTCACTTTGCTGTGGCCTGTTGGCATCCCTACAACAGCTCTCATACATAAACAAGTAAACAGTATTGCACATCACTTACTATTCGCCTATCCCCCACATGTACACCTTGTGGACACTTCCCAGGGCCCGAAGGTGTCCATACCCACATATGAAATGGGTGGGTTTGGAGTCTATCTGCTGGCAAGTCACACATTTGCTATCCTAACAGCCACAGGCCGCTCTCTCTGACTGCACCATCTGTAAAGTGCCTCCCTTGATGTTGAATCCTTTCATGATGATTCCACACAAGAAGCATTGAAAGTGGAAATCGGCAGGTAAGATTATTGGGTTTATTTTCTTTGGATCAAGGCCTGAATGGTTGATGCACCCACCTACTCTGAGCAAGCCTGTGTTGTCAATGATAGGATTCAGTTTTGTGAGGGGGCTGCGACAGGTGAAGGCATGTTTGGCCGCGATGCAGTCGAATTCCTCTGCATAGGTTTCATGTTGTACATTTCTAATGATTAGTTGCTCAGCTTTTTCAAGCATTTCACAGGACACAGCCTTCTTACAGACCACCTAGTGCAGTCTCCATTTTTTTCTGCAAAACAGTGGGAAATGTGCTGGAGTTTAGCTACTGCTCTTATCAGAGCCTTCCATGTGGAGAAACGTTCCCATCATTTTGAGCTCAAGTATTTCTCTGCTATAAAAATAGACAGTGTTTCAGTTCATGACAGATCTCTGCAACGTTTTCAGGATCAATGAGTTCAAACCCTTGCAGCTCAGGAGGTGGCCTTGGTGAGTGATTGAGCAACGGGGGTCCTGTAAGCCATGAGGTGTCTTGAAGCTTTGAGGCTGAAACCATGTAAACCACGGTCAGCGGGATTCTGCTATGGCGGCATATAATGCCACTGTGAAGGCATTGTAGACTGCCTAATGCGTTAGACTGTTATTCACCTACACATAGAAGCACCTTGACTGGTTGTATATGTAAGCAAGAACTACCTTGCTATCTGTATAGAAACAAATGGAATCAAGTGTGTTGTCAATTTCTTCTTTTATGACGCCGATGTCCATATACAGTGTAAAACAAACATGCTACAACACAAAGTAAACAAAGTAGCACCATTTTGGCTCTGAAATGGCCACTACATGCTACTGCATGCATTGCCAAACATTGCCAACAATTACCCAGCCTAGGTCGAGTCTTTGTGCATATGCTGTGTCTCGAGGTTTGTTTATTTGTCTACCCACCTTATGCACCATCAAGATGTCTCTTCCCAGCAACAACAGGATATGAGCTGTAGGTTCTAGACGTGGTATTTCATGGGCTATAACCTTGAGATGTTTGTGGCCCTGTGCTGCAGATGGAGTGGGGATTCCATCTCTGTTGTCTGGAATCATTTTGACCCTTGAATCACAGCGGTGGGCTATGTGTTTATTTGTGGTGCAACATTTAAAAAAGATATTGTGCTTTTTTAGTATCCCTTTTAGCTCTTCAGTGGGCATTTCTCTGAAACCTCTGCACTTCCACAAGGGGTGTGGACTCTGCTCCCAGCCATCTAATTAGTAAATACATCTCTTCTCCGGCTTTGAGATCTAGATCTCTGATAGCATGTTTTCCAGGGCAGATAATTCTTAGACTTGCCGTCAAACCTGCTAAGTCCTGATGACACTAGCTGACTGCTTGCAAGATATTTTTCTAAGTTGGATGAGTCTCTGTCACTGGTCTGGTCTGGAGCCCTGGAAACATAGAGGTTATGACCATCGACCTGGGGTGTGTGGATAAACTCCCATAAGTAAATGAATGTCTTACTCAGTTATCCAGCAAACCAAACACCTTCCCACAATAAATTCCAGACACCGGGGGTAAAGTTAACATCTTTATCATGAAAAAGGGTGTGAAACTGTAATACAAATACATGAACCAATGAGGACAAAGTAACACTCACTCACTCATCATCTATACTGCTTTATCCTGTATTCAGGGTCACAGGGGGCCTGGTGCCTATCCCAGGAGACTTAGGACACAAGGCGGGGTACACCCTGGACAGGGAGCCAATCCATTGCAGGGCACACACACATGCACTCACTCACTATGGGCAATTTGGGGAACGACAAATTAGCCTAATCTGCAGGTCTTTGGACTGTGGGAGTACCTGGAGGTAACCCACCAAGCACGGGGAGAACATGCAAACTCCATGCACACAGAGAAGGGAATCGCGCAAGGAGACAGTGCTAACCACTATCCCACCCTGCCGCCTACAAAGTAAGATGAATTACAAAATACATAAAATATAGGAGGTTACGCATTAGATACCTGACTAATGAAAGGCTATGCACAGCTTTACTAAAAATCACTCTTAAATTTATATAAATTTTCTATTTGCGCAAACTAAAATAAAATTATTAAACATTTATTCCATTTTTGTTTTACTCACAAGGAATGCCTTTGCAAAGGGCTAACAATGCAGACATCAGGGAACAACCCATGCAATCTAAAATTACTTCCGCATTCTCCCACTTCCTGTGTAAAAATACTTTCAAAATAAAAGTCCACATATTTAAACAGAACAGATAACGGGTAGAGACAGAACAGTTGATAATGTCAAAGGTGTCCTACCTGGGCTAAGGGAACAAAAAACTGTACCATTGCTCCAAAGTCCTCTTTTCAGACGAAAGTAAATTTTGCATTTTATTTGGAAATCAAGGGGGGATTTGTCATGAATGGGACTTAACTGGGAAGGAAACACGAGGCACACAACCTAGATACTGAAGCACTGACTTATTCTCTCGGCATGCTTATAAAGTCGAGAGATGGTCTGTTGCTTAACCAGATACAGGTGTGCAGTGAGAGAGAGCTGAGTGTGCAGGTGACAGAATTTGGAAATTACATTTCATTGGCAAATCTGGAGGAAGAGTAGAGAAACACAGATTCCAAATTGCTTAAAGTTCAGTGTGAAGCTTCGACACTTGGCAATGATTTGGGGTCCCATGCCATTCTCTGATATTGTCCCACTGTTTTATCAAGTCTAAAGTAAATGGAACCATCTTCCTGGAGATTTTCTAGCATTTCATCTGCTGAAAACTATTCTCAAGAGCAAGATGAGAAATACTCATATATAAGACGTCCAGCTTCAGGTAACTGAAGAGAATGCAGATCATGTCTTTAAAAGTAACATTTGGTTTAATCGATTTAATGTGGCGCCTCAAATGCACCCACTACAGCTTCAAATGTTCCCTAGTAATCCCCACACATGAATATGCAACCATTCCACAACCTCATATACCATATAAATC
The DNA here is from genome assembly GCA_011419295.1 of Clarias macrocephalus. Lineage (NCBI taxonomy): Eukaryota > Metazoa > Chordata > Actinopteri > Siluriformes > Clariidae > Clarias > Clarias macrocephalus. The sequence goes on along the minus strand of JAAGKR010007471.1, from coordinate 23,835 downwards.
AGGCCTCTACCCAACTAGACAAACCTGGGAGCACTGCAAGGATTATATTCTTTAACTTCTTAGGCTTCCCAGAGCTTTCTGTATTTTTTTATCTGCTCTAAATAGCATTTTCCTTCCTATAAAGCTTTTTGGGGAATCCCCCCCCCCCCTACTCTTTACAGATAGGTGTAGTCATATGTAGTCTCTATATTTGTGACATTGAAATTTTGGTTCTGTAAACATGTCTCTGAACCACATCAAAACTATATTATCTATTCATAAACAAACCCATTTCTGTTCTGTTAGTGTACTTTCCTTTTTATTCTTTTACACTTGGGTGGTGCGCTCAGCTGAGTGCCCTCACCTGCCCCTCGATCATTCCCCACGGTGCAAAACCGTGCGGACCTCTGCTGCTCATGGAGACTGGCAGGAGGTGCCAGCAGCGAGCATCAGGGTGGACGATCGCCAGGGAATACACACAGTCATCACGTGTATTGTGCCTAACTTGCCTGTTCCCCTATTGCTAGGACGAGATTGGCCTGGTATGTGGGAGAAACAACAAACACAAAAGTTCTATGATTGTCCGGCACAATCACGCAAGTTTCAGCCTGCAGACCGGGTGCTGCACCTGGTACCCAGCACCATCTGACCCCAGCCCTGCTACAGGAGCTAAAGAAATTAATCGATCAACACCAGGATGTATTTTCCCTAGAACCAGGACTCATATACCTGATCCAGCATGACATTAAAATGGCATTCAGCAACATAATACGTCAGTGCCTCTCCTGAGCATTGGAGGCTCGCTGCCGTGAGACTGAGGTGAATAAAATGCTCTGGGCCAGCATAAACAAGGAGTCAGTAAGCCCCTGGTCCAGTCCAATTGTGGTGGTACCGAAACCTGACATTAGCCTACGTCTTTGTAATGACTTCCGCCACCTCAATCAAACTTCAGAATTCGACGCATACCCCTGCCACGTGTGGATGAGCTTATTAAGTGGTTAGGAAGGGCCCACTTCATATCCTGACGAAAGGTTATTGGCAAGTGGCCCTCACCCCAGAAGCAAGATAGAAAACTGCCTTCAGAACTGAGTGGGGCCACTGGAAATATTGGGTTATCCAGCCACTTTCATCCATCATGCTGCGCAAACACAGCTCACACGCCGCTGCTTATCTAGATGATATCATCATCCATTTGAACATCTTTCACCTCAGGCAAGTGCTGGCGGAACTCAGGAAAGCTGGTTTAACCACCAACCCCAAAAAATGCCACCTCGGCTTAGCAGAAGCACAATATCTAGGCTACCGCATTGGTAGCCACAGGAAAAAAAGGTAAAGGCTATCCACACACACCCACAACCACAAACAACAAAACAGGTGTGTGTGTGTTCGTAAGTTTAGCAGGATACTACCGTCGCTTCGTACCCAACTTTTTCTCCTTTTCAGCTCCTCTCTCAGATGTTATGAAAAGGACAACCCGAGAGAATAAAGTGGACAGAGGAAACCGAACGGACATTGAAACAGCTAAAAATCCTCCTGTCTCCCCAATCCTCCGCAAGCCCCGATATTGAGAGTGAAGGAAACCAATCCCCGCATCACACGCTGGTTTTTATCTGTGCAGGACCACTCATTCTCCATCCATCAGAGAGTGGGAGCACAGCACGGTAACGCCAATGGCCTCTGGTGGAGCCACACAATGTTCACGAGTAGAAGGGGGTGCACTAAGCATACTATAAAAGGAGAACCAAACTCTAGTTCAGTGAGTTGGATGTACGAGACAAGAAAGCCCCTAACAAAGTATTTTTTCTGTCCCGTCTTACAGACTCCGAAAGCTCCGGTGAGCCCCAAGTTGAAGTGGACCGGAGGATTGTATGCCGCTGCATGGCCACCACCTTCGTGAACTTTTTTGCAATGCACACAACATTATGGGTGACATATCAGAGTTCAAAAGAGGGCAAATTGTTGGTGCACATCTTGCTAGCGCATCTATGACCAAGACAGCAAGTCTTTGTGATGTATTAAAAGCCACGGTATCCAGGGTAATGTCAGCATACCACCAAGAAAGACTAACCACATCCAACAGAAGTAACTGTGGACGACAGAGGAAGCTGTCTGAAAGGGATGTCCAGATGCCTTTTTCGGATTGTTTCCAAAAAAATAAAACCACAACTACCCAACTCAATACAGAATTAAATGTGCACCTCAACTCTCCTGTTTCCAGCAAAACTTTTCGTCGGGAGCTCCACATGGTCAATGTACATGGCCGGGCTGCTATAGCCAATCCTTTGGTCACTCGTGCTAATGCCAAACGTCGGTTTCAATGGTGCCAGCAGCGAAAATATTGGGCTGTGGATAATATAAAACATGTATTGTTCTCTGATGAGTCCACCTTCACTGTCTTTCCCACATCCAGGAGACTTACGGTATATTACGGTGTGGAGAAGCCCCAAAGAAGCCTACCACCCAGACTGTTGCATGCCCGCAGTGAAGCATGGGGATGGCTCAGTGATGGTTTGGGCTGCAATATTATGGCATTCCCTAGGCCCAATAGTTATGCAAGATGGGCACGTCACTGCCAAAGACTACCGAACCATTCTGGAGGACCATGTGCACCCAATGGTTCAATGCGGTGCTGTGTATCAGGATGATGATGCACCAATACACACAGCAAGACTGGTGACAGAGTGGTTTGATGAACATAAAAGTGAAGGTGCACAGTCACCAGAACTAAATATTATTGAGCCACTTTGGGGTGTTTTGGAGGAGCATGTCAGGAAACGTCCATCTATTATGCAAAAGGAATGGCTCAAAATCCCTCTGGCCACTGTGCAGGACTTGTATCTGTCATTCCCAAGATTAATTGATGCTGTACTGGCCGCAAAAGCAGGCCCTACACCACACTAATGAATTATTATAAAGAAAGAAAGAGTATATATACTGTACAATATTCTGTATATAGACACCATAGCCATATTCATCAAAGCTTGGTTTTTCACAATTCGTGACAACCTAGTAAACATTATTTCTTAGGTCATTATTTCTTATACAGTGAGAATTATTTTTTTCAGAATATGAAACATTAGAAAAATATCTTAAGAGAAAGATATATTTTAGATTTTATTTATTTTTCACATCGTCAGGAATTTAAAGATGGTTAGTGTTTATTAGCATAGCCTTTAAACTATTTAAATTTGATTAAACAATTTGGTTAGCCTTCTACAAGCTTTTTACAATAATTTGCTGGAATTTTAGTCCATCCCTTCTGACTAAACTAGTATAACTGAGTTAGGGTGGTGGCCTTCTTGTTCATGCACGCTTTTTCAGATTTCCTACAAATTTTCTATTTCTTTGACATCAGGGTATTTGGTGCAATAGCCATTCCAGTAACTTGACATTGTTATCCTTAAACCTTTTTGCCACAACTTTTGAAATATGCTTGAGGTCATTTGGAAGACCAATTCATGACTAAACTTTATCTTTCTAGCTAATGTCTTGAGATGTTGCTTCAATATGTCCAGGTAAACTTCTTTCCTCATGATCCCATCTATTTTGTAAAGTGATTCATCAGACCAAACATTTCTCTCAAAAATAAAATCTTTGTTCCAGCATGCAGTTGCAAATTGTAGTCTGGCTTTTTTATTGTGGTTTTTGGAGCAGTGGCTTGTTCATGGCTGAGCAGCCATTCAGGTTATGTTATATTAAACTTGTTTTATATCTGATTCATCTGCTGTCTTCACAATATGTTTTCTGTGACAAACTGTTGTTCTGTGATTTATTTGTTCTTTTTGAAACAAATTAGGCTACTCTCTAGGAGACAAAAGGCATCTCATTTTTGGGTAGTATGGTGGTCACATTGTGATTATACTAGCATAGTATTGCTTGTATAGATGCATGATACCACCAGGCATTTTGAAAATAGGAGGAAACAAACTTGTTTGTAGTCCATTGTTTATTTTATATCATCTTAAAAATGCTTTTCTGTGACCATAGATAATGTCCTTGATTTTGTCTTCCAATTATCTGAGAACTCTAGAATACCAAACTTAAAGAAAGTATTCTTTTATATAGGTAGTCACACTTCTTAAAGATGTACATTCCAGCAGAATTTTTTAATGATTTTGTGTGAAGGCGGGCCTACAGCCAGCATGCACACACATTTTATCACTCATCATTGGACCAAGAAAACGAAAGTATGACGCATTTCCAGCAGGATGGCAAGTGCATCTTGTCCACTTTGGACGTGGTGGTAAAATTCCCCACAGCTGGCAGAGCATTATAATTCACCATCCAGCAGCCACTACTTGGATATAAAAGACCTCCAGGTTATCAGTTGGGTGAGCAGAATGTTCTGCATGCATCACTCATGACTTATGTCTCCATCTTGTTCAAATTCTGACCTCATGGGACTTGCCTTGAAGCCAAGCCACCCCCTGGAAAGCCTCCATTGTTGTTCAGTGGCCGCCACCCTGACACCCTCTCCTTAATCTACCACCTAGAACGACCATCACATCCCTCCTCATTCACATTCAGCTCTTTCTTCGCAACTGCTGAATGTGAAACCCAATTCACCTCCTTTCCCTGGGCACTGTCAGAACTACTAAGAACTACAACTCCTGACACCAACGCCACGGTTCGCCTGAATACTAACACCTGAAACTAATTACTGAACTAATAAAAGAGACTCGCACACTTCCGGTGGTTGCAAAGTATACACTTCCTATGATTAGCTCCAGAGTCGTTACCAAGCTGTTTGTGAATACCTGTTTTTTTATATTGACCCCGTTTGTGTTTTTTGTTTCCGAGTTTAGCCTGATCCCATTTATGCCCGACGCACATCGCCTGACCCTTGCCTGTTTTTTCACGACTAGCGATTTTGGATTATCCTTACTGGTTTGTTTGACTTGCTCTGAGATAATAAATATCTTAACTGCACCTGCGTTCTCCAAGTCTGTAACTCTGACAGGCACTATAGCCATGATGTTCCATCTATGGACATACAATCTCCAGAGGCTGACTCTCTTTGGCACATTATCGGTGGCTGCAACAGACCAGCTCACAGCACTGAAGATAATAGAGTGAATCACCCGTGACCACTTACTACTTGCCCTCTCATGAGAGGAGTGAAAGGCTGTCAGCATCATGGTTCCTACAATGATATGTAAAATTGTGTGTGGTGACTCTTAAAAGAAAGAGTCCAGGCAGTCTGAGCCCATCGCAGATTACCATCCCTAGGAAGGGATAGTGCCCCAAGATGATAAAATGCCAGTGGACCCTGAATCTCTGCCACTTCCTCTTGTATAAGGATTGTGGACTGGAGAATGTGCACCCAGCACCATTTAGATGGGTGATCACTCCGAATCCAGATTTCATTGATAGTATTGCTGGTAAGAGCAGTTTTGCTGGTGGGCCAATCTTTATTCCCACATGATGCACAGATGTGAGGGATCCTTCCAGCTGCGTTTGTGCTTTATGATCTGAGAAAGATTCCAGCCACCTGTATCATGGTCAAAGACTGATGGGACAAACACATGATTCTTCTTTGGTAAAGTCCCAAACTTTCCTGTCCCTCTTCTTCTAGGGCACAACTGGCTGGGGCTCCAGAGAGAAATCACCCCAGCCTCTGTTCTAGTTGCATGTTGCTGACATCCTAGGCAAACCTGAAAGACACATGCCCTGATGACAGCGTGGAAGCTAAAGGTGAGCCATACCCACCCGCTAACTTTAAACGCTGTGCCTGAGCAGGTTACACATGAAGGCACCTTTTGGAGAGAACAAAACAAAGATGACCACCTGAAGCACTGAAGAGGGCAGGTGCTTGAGATTAAAGGAGAAGCAAAGAATGTGGGCCAAGCATATAATGCTTCATGTTTCATCATTAAAAATGGATTACTATACTTCCGCATCATAACAAGAGAAGAGTAATGTGATTTATTGGCCATGCCATTGACATAGCAATGCATCTAGCTTCCACTCATCCACTTGGTTGTCATCTCGTTGGCCTAGTAGCTCACCTGTATTGTACAAAAAAATAGACACTGCAGTGCATCAGACACCAATATTTACAATTATATACAATATTTGTAGTGTGTAAGTCAATGTATAAAAGGGGTACATCTTGGGGTGACCTTTAATGTTCAGTATGTGCCTTATAGTGCAGAGTGAAACTTTACTGCCTGCTGCCACCAAATCTTTCTGTAGGTTCTTTGATGGGTGAATCATGGGTTTTTCAAAAGTTATGTCCTCAGGAATCTAGTAACAGGAGGTGATACCTTCCTCTTTCTGTCATGTCCAGGAAGTGTAGTCACTGTTCCTTTACTTTTGAACATGCAAAATTGGCTTCCTACTTTTCAGATTTTTAGAATGTAATGTTAGGAACTTTTATCATTGCTATTTTTATGTCCTTGTTTGTGCAAGGCAATGATCTCTTCACTTCTAACATGTCTGACAAACATGTCTGTCTTCATCAACTAATCTCTAGAAAGGTATTTAAAGTGTTCTAAATCAATTACACCTGAGGTATCTATTTCGTGGGTGTGCTTGACACAACACTTGATTTACAAATTTGTGGTCTAATGGGATGGGATTTTATTGAGGGGGTGAATAATTCTCATATTGCAGTAATCATTGATGGGGCCATTTGTGTTGAATTTGGGGAAACCTCTTGTTATATTAGTTGTGTTGAGCTATTTAAATTGATCTTGGTTCATTGATTCATTACAAACAGTTGCTAGTTTGGGCCAAAAACACTCATTTTCAATGGTGGTTGAATAAGTTTGAGTGCAACAGGAATTGTTCAACTGTTTGCTTGTAAAGCGACCATTGTTGGCCTCTTTATATAGCGCTTTTAACAATTGACATTGTCGCAAAGCAGCTTTACACAATAAAAAGAAGTAAGTCTGTATGCAATGTGTATGAATCAAAATGATAAGATTGTCCCTGATGAGCAAGCCGAGGGCGACGGTGGCAAGGAAAAACTCCCTGGGATGGTAATAGGAAGAAACCTTGAGAGGAACCAGACTCAACAGGGAACCCATCCTCATTTGGGTGATAACGGATAGCAGAAATTATATAACATCACGTGTATTATGCAGCTGGAAGTTTAATATAACAGAAGTTATTTAAATTAACCTGGAGTCTAATTCAGCACAGGAATGAGTCAGCAGGTGCAAAGGGTAGAGGGGGTCTGGATCACTGGAAGCTCAGAAGCAGCATGTGTAGCTCCAAACCATCATGAAGCAGAATCGAGCTGGAGCTGGTCCTTCTCTGGAATCATCAGGATCCTCGTAGGATTGGTCTATGTCTACTGAAGTTGGCACAATCTCCAGATGCCTCGGGATGGGTATAAAATAAAGAGCAGGTGGAAAGAATTGGCGTAGTTGCCATTCGTTATAGATGTACTGGAGGACAAAGTTATATGATGAATGCCAGATTAAAGAGATGTGTCTTCAGTCTACTTTTAAACTGAGCCCTGAACACTATATGGAAGGCTATTCCAAAGCTTAGCAGCTAAGTATGAAAACGTTCTACCCCCTTTTGTAGATTTTGATATTCTTGGAACTACCAGAAGTCCAGAATTTTCTTATCTTCAGGAGCATGGTGGATTGTAACGTGTCAGAAGATATGAGGGAGCTAAACCATTTAGAGCCTTGTACGCAAGTAATGCTAATTTGTAATAATTTGTAATTAATTCTAAACTGAATAGGTAGCCAGTGCAGGGATGATGATATTGGGGTTATATGATCATATTTTCTTGATCTCGTGAGAACCCTGGCGGCTGCATTTTGGACAAACTGTAGCTTGTTTAATGAGGATGCATGACAACCACCTAGTAATGCATTACAATAGTCCAGTCTGGAGGTCATGAATGCATGAACTTGCTTTTCCGCATCAGATACAGATAAAATGTCCCTAAGCTTGGCAATATTTCTAATATGGAAGAAGGCTGTTTTGGGAATAAATATGTAAGAAATATGATTTTCAAAGGATAAGTTGCTGTCTAGTATTATGCCCAGATCTTTCACTGGTAGTAATAGTACATCCTTCTAAACACAAGCTGAATTGGGAGAGTTGTTGTGTACTGGTTTTTGGGCACACTCAATTAATCTAGACAACTCGGGTATTTCGTCTGGTTTTATTGAGATGTATACTGGGTATCATCAGTATAACAATGGAAACTAATCCCTTGTCTTCTAATGATGTTACTCAAGGGAAGCATGTATATGGAGAACAGTATAGGTCCTAAAACTGACCCTTGTGGGACCCCATATTTCACTGGCATTACACCAAACAATTCTCCATTTAGTTCTTCAAAATGGTATCGATTAGACATGTAGGATCTAAACCATTTTAATGCCTGTCCCTGAATATCCATGTGATTTTGAAAGTGATCTAGGAGTATATTATAATCTATAGTGTGGAATGCAGCACTAAGATCAAGTAAGACGAATATGGAGATGGTCAGTATAGTATTGGTCCGAAGCTAAAAACAAGTAATTTGTGATTTTAACTAGGTTCAGTTTCTTTGATGGGGCCTGAATTTTGACTGAAATTCTTCGAGGATATTGTTTTTCTGCAAGTGGGTGCATATTTGAGCTAACACCTTTTCTAATATTTTTTATATAAAGGGAAGGTTTGAAATCTGTCTGTGATTTATTTCATTTGGGTCTAAATTAGATTTTTTGAGAAGAGGCTTAATAGCTGCCAACTTGAAAGATTTAGGGAAGTGACCTAGATGTAATGAAGAATTTATAATCTTTAGAAGCGGCTCTCCAGCTGTACGCATCACATCTTTTAGTAATCTAGTTGGGATTGGATGTAACAAGTACGTTGTTGATTGACTGATACTGTGGTGATAAGTTTGTACAGCTCTTCCTGTCCTATATCTGTAAAGCACTGAAAATCTAGTTGTGAAGCTTTAGGCTGGACTAGATCACGGGATGCTGTCAGAGGTTGAACTTCTATTATTTTCTTCCTTATGCTATCGATTTTTTTTCATTTATGACTTGATTTGAACTAGTAATATAATTAAATTGTAAGGTTTTATAATATGATTTTTCCATGCCTCTATAAGCATAAAAAAAAAAACCTGATTGTACTTCCTGATACCCAGATAGTAAGACTTCCTATAGCCTGTATTTGGACACATACAGTGCTGTGAAAAAGTTTTTTGCATATTTGTCACCCTTAAATGATTCAGATCATCAAATTTTAATGTTACACAAGGATCAATAAGTAAATACAAAATGCATTTTTCAATGCATTTCTTTTTTTTTTTAAGTTACCTCAACTCTTAAGCCTAAAACTAAACCCTATGTAAAAAAAAGTAATCCCCCCCTCAACATCTCACATCCCCCTCCTTTTTAATTAATTAATTTATTTTTGCTAAATGGTAAGCTGATTTTTGCTTGCCATATTCAAAACTGATTATGATCTTAAACAAACAAACAAAAAAAACAAACATGATTTTTAAGAAGAAATGAAAAATCTAAGTAATTGACATTTATCAGTCAAGAGAATTACCAAGTCATTTCTTAGGTTTTGGGACTCCAGTGAACCTCGGTGAGAGCCATTCACAAATGGAGAAAACATGGAAAAGTGGTGATTCTTCCCAGGAGTGGCTGACACACCGAAATGACTCCAAGAGCACAACAACGACATATACAGGAGCTAATAAAAGTACCCTGAACAACATCTAAAGATCTTAAGACCTCATTAAACGTAAATAATTATTTTGATTGTGTAAAGCTGCTTTGCAACAATGAAAATTGTTAAAAGCGCTATACAAATTAAATTGAATTGAATTGAATTGAGTTTGCCATAGTTAAGGACAATGTTTATGATTTAACAAAAGAGAAACAGAGACTGGGCCTGACTTGCCATACTTGATGGAAACATGAATTCTGCCTTCTACCATAAAATAATGAATGAAAAACCATTTCATGAACTGGCAAACACTTCATGACCTAGCTCAAGCGCACTTGGGTATGCAGTAAGATAATAATCTAAAACAAACCAGGAAGTCCATCTCTGAATTTCTCAAAAAAAAAAAAAAAAAGGCTTTGGAGAGGCCAGGTCAACATAAATCTGATTGAGATTACCTTAAATAGGCTCTTCATACTTGAAAATCCACCAGTGTGGCTGAATGAAAACAATTCTGAAAAGAACAGTGGGCCAAAATTCCTCTATTGGAATTTCCAGTAATGTGAAAAACTCATTTGCAGTAATCACAAATGCTTGATTGCAGCTGTTGCCACCAAGGCTGGCACAACCAGTTATTAGGTTTAGGTGGCAATTTCTTTTTCAAATGGAGCCAGGTAGATTAGGATTTTTCCCCCTTTAATAAATGAAATAATCTTTTAAAAACTCAATTTTGTATTTACTTGGGTTATTTTTGTGTTATATTAAAATTAATAATGTAAGTGTGGCAGATATAAATATGCAAAAAAAAAAAATCAGGAGGGGGACAAATACTTTTTTTACAGCACTGTATACATGCAAATAGCTTGTGTCTGATGGAACCCTTTGGCTTAATCAGAAGATAAAAGTGTATTTCCTATTCGCTGTCTGTCTCCAGGTCTTTCTGTGATATACATGTTAATGACACGTTCTTTTGATGTATGTCATACAGGTCAACTGGTAAAAAGCCTAAATATGCTCTCTTTATTGATAATAAACAGAGATATTCAGACATCATGTTTGTTTGTCTGTTTCTCCCAAGTTGTTTCGTAACAAACCTGTTACTATTATTTAAAACAGTAACTTGCTGTTATCAGAAAAGTAGGTAAGGACCACCAGAGAAAACATATATGCATTCAAGTGTATGTACATTTAATTATTGTGCCATTCTCATTTACACACCGGCCTCGCATACCACATTCACCCAACCTATAATCTGTTAAGACTCAGAGTCCTCTCTCTTGCTCCAACACAAGTCCATAAATAAAATAAGCGAAACCAGAGAATGTCCCGCTTCGCGCCCGATGTCCTCTGCGAGTGGCGTCTCCTTTAATGGCGACGAGGTGGTCACCAACGAACCGGTTCCGCGTGCACACTGCCGCTGGTGTTGTTATCTCCGGAGGAACAGCTGTTACACACACCAACTCACGGGGAACACACACAACACAACACAAAACACAAAAAAAAGTAGGAATAGCCGTGAATGCACAGTAAGCACCATCATGCGATATCAATGCCTCGGCGGGCTTCACACACAAACGCACTGAACCATAAGCCCTTACCTGCGCATCAGATAAGACTATCCCGCGTTCGGTTTACGAATGGCTCAGCTTTAGCTTTAGTTTTTTAGCATTAGCATTTAGCTTTGGCTGTGATATGGCTGCTGTTAGCTAGCCCAGCCTCTCTTCTTCTTTTATTGAATTAACATAAATGGTTCTCACAGCGCCCCTACTGGCTGGGAGCCCGTAACTAGGCAACTGCCTGTTACACCCCCTCCCCCTCGGAGGAAGGTGTGACTTTGCCGAAAAGGGGCTTTAAATTCGATACATGTACCGTAAACGGTCCAGCTTGATTAATCAGTTCCACCTGGTAGTTAACCTTAAGAACCTTGATGATTTTAGCTGGTCCCTTCCATTTCAGAGCTAGTTTGGCCATGTGCTAGTCCTCCGCCCGAGATTGAGGAAAAGCACGGACCCACACAAGGTCGCCCACATTGTATGTGACAGCCCGTCGTCTGAGGTTATAGTACTTCACCTGGCGCTTCTGGGCATGGGCTATGTTGTTCCGGATGACCTGGAATAGAACTTCCTGATGCTCCACGTGGCATAGGCAGGATGATCAGGTGGGATGGTTCGATGCAGCATTCTCTCCAGTGGTGTGTTTTTGCAGAGCCGCTCTCAGATCTTCGAAGGCTGACTGGCATTCGGGAGTCCACACCCACTTGGCTCCTTTCTTCTTCAGAGCATGTAAAGGAGCAGCACACACTGAGAAGTGGGGGATGAATGGTACCAACCAGCTAGACCTAGGAAGTGCTGTAACTCCTTCAGGTTGCCGGGAATGGGGTAAGTCTGTATCACCGCTACCTTGCCTTCTTCAGTCTTTATGCCTTCAGCCGATATGATGTGTCCCAGAAAGGAGAGGGACGTCTGACAGAGGTTGCATTTTTTTAGGTTGAGAGTGAGGCCGGCAGCTTTGAGGAGTGCAAATATTTGTTGGAGATAATTGAGGTGAGAAGTGGTATCCTTAGAATAAACAACAATGTCATCGATGTAAAGAAAACAGCATTTCTCGATGGCTTCTGCCAGAATGGAAGTCATAAGCCTCTGAAACATTGCTCCAGCATTTTTCAGGCCAAAGGGAAGATGGAGAAACTCATACTGATTGTTTTTGGTAATGAATGCTGTTTTGGAGAAGCTGTCAGGATGCATTGCCACCTGCTAATAGCCACTACACAGGTCTAATGAGCTGAACACGGTAGCCCCGTAGAGTGCCTCCAAGATTTCATGGACCTGAGGCATAGTGAAGCCATCCAATGGTGTTTTGCTGTTGAGGGCTCTAAAGTCCACACAAAAACGGGGCCCACCATCTTTTTTCCCCACCAGCATGACCGGGGCGGCCCATGGCGAGGTGGATGGTCTAATGATACTGGCTTCCAGCATCTTGGCGACCTCTTCCTCCACAATTTGCTGCTTGTAGACAGGGACAGGCTTAGCCTTTTCCTGGTCTTTTGTCGGTGGTGTAGATGTTGTGGGTTATTGCCTTAGTGTGGCCAATTCGGTCAGAGCACACTTTCGGCCACTCTAACAACAGTTCCTGCAATAGATACTTGTGTTCTTCTGACAGGGATTGGCCACCTACATGGAGACTTGCTTTAAAGGTGGTTTGAAAGTAGGAGGGTGTGAGCAGCTGTTGGGGGAGGGAGGATGAGGAGTGGCAGTAGTGACCGGTTGCGCACTCATCATGGCTTTTAACTGTGAGCCTCGCCTCTTCATACACTCCACCATGGAGTGGCCTACGTTGTTCAACTGTTCCTGACACTGCTTTTTCACTTCTCTGACACAGTTGACTTGACAGTTGTTGCATCTCCATCTGGGCCTTCTCCAGTTTATGTTGGTAGGTTAATACCTTGGTGTTGTGGATGCATTGCAGCTTACCCACCCGATCCGGCAGCTCATCCATTCCCCGGGTGAGATTGTCTTCTAGTGCCAGCAGAGCCATTTCTAGGCTCCATTTCGAGGCGGGCTGCTAGCACCATGGAAATGAGTGAAATGGTGAGTGGAATGGGTCATCTTCAGTGTCGACGGGCAGAGGAGGTGGAGGCAGCTGCTCATCAGTGAGTGGTTGCTCTACCCCATCGTCACCTTGTGGGCTCTCATCTTGAATGGGCTCACGACGCGTCACGAAAGGGCCTGCAGTGAAGCCGTGAGCTCCAATCCCTTCCTCAGCTCATGCATCGGACTCAGCCATAACTTGCCCCAATTTACCTGTAATAAACAGCTTGATTAACCAAACCTTGGAGTGAGTGTTTTGCGGACGTATAAGAGAATGCTGGCTAGGTAACAGCTAACAATAACAGTATATTAAGTAATATGCCCACAATATATAAACTCTGATGGCCCCACGTTGGGCGCCACTGTAACAAACCTGCTACTATTATTTAAAACAGTAACTTGCCGTTATGAGAAAAGTAGGTAAGGACCACCAGAGACAACATATATGCATTCAAATGTATGTACATTTAATTATCGTGCCATTCTCATTTACACGCCGGCCTCGCACACCACATTCACCAAACCTATAATCTGTTAAGACTCAGAGTCCTCTCTCTTGCTCCAACACAAGTCCATAAATAAAATAAGCAAAACCAGAGAACGCCCCGCTCCGCGCTCGATGTCCTCCGCGAGTGACGCTTTTAATGGCGACTCGGTGGTCACCGATGAACCGCGTGCACACTGCCGCTGGTGTTGTTATCTCTGGAGGAACAGCTGTTACACACGCCAACTCATGGGGAACACACACACAACACAAAACAAAACACAAAAAAAAGAAGGAATAACCATGAATGCACAGTAAGCACCATCATGCGATATCAATGCCTCAGCGGGCTTCACACACAAACACATTGAACCATAAGCCCTTACCTGAGCATCGGATAAGACTACCCTGTGTTCGGGTTTACGAATGGCTCAGTTTAGCTTTAATTTTTGAGCATTAGCATTTAGCTTTGGCTGTGATATGGCTGCTGTTACCTAGCCCAGCCTCTCTCCTTCTTTTATTGAATTAACATAAACTGTTCCCACAGCGCCCCTGCTGGCCGGGCAACCGCCTGTTACAGTTTGGGCTTAGCTGGTAAGTGTGATGGAGACAAAAAGCAATAATTATTTTTTAAATTCATCATAAAACCTAACAATTCAGGCACTGTCTTCTTAAACCTAATAATATAATGATATGATATATGATATAATATAATAATATTATCATCCTCTGATTTTCTAAAAAGTAGATTGGATAAAGATTATTAAGAATATTAAGGAATCCCAATAAAAATATTTAGTTTTGCATTCACTTTCAATTCACTTATGGTAAACTCAAAGTTCCCTTAATTTCTCTGGTTTAGGGAGAATTGTTTTAGGGTCATCCAAAGTATGAAACATAAAAATATAATTGAAAGAATGAGTTATGTATACCCATGTCATCAGTGGGTAAAAAATTTGATTCATTAGATAACCTGGTCATATAGATGAATACACATAGTTATTTTACATAATTTTATTGCCATAACAGTGCCTGGACCTGACCAACTGAAACAACCCCAGTAACGCTGTTTCCAGAAGCTTGTTAGGTGACCAGTATGTATGATGGGTGCATCACTTCATTTATTCTCTACACAATATTTCCACAGTTACACAATGGCAACATTGCTTGTTCTGAGGTGGAAGTTCAATTCAGTGATGTTATGCTGTTTATTTTTACTTGTGCCAAAACCATGGAATGAATGTACCACTGAACAGTATTATACATTATACATTAATTCAACATTAGTTATTATTTCTTTTCTTAGATCATTCAGTGAGGGAAGAAAGTAACAGCGAGCAGGTCCATAGTGATGAGCAAGATGCAGAGGCTTCTCCCACCAAATCGCCTACAACACCAAAAACTGTCAAATGCAAAACCTCTTCAGGTAGGTATTCATTCTGTATCTGATTCTCATTACCAGCCAATTAACAATATTTGTGTCTCACAGGAGTCATGTGCAATACCCACACTAATTAAAACTGTTCTGCATTTTCCAAAATCAACATCGTCATCATCATGCCTCTTCAGAGACATGAACTTGCAATGCTTATAATAATTGGTTGTTGGTAATATTTGGTTTATATTTGGAACAATGCATCTGATGTATTATTACAATTATTCAAATTGCTTTATTTATTTATTTATTTATTTACTGCATGTAACCTCAAAGCTGTTTGTAAAATTCCCAGAGTTTTGCATTTATAAAAATGGGCGAACCAGCCCATTTGGCACCAACAATCATGTCATGTTCAAAATATTGAGATAACATTTTTCCCCCTTCTGATTACATGAACAGTAACTGAAGCTGTTGCCCTGTGATACACATGATTAGAAGAGTTTTTACATGACATTTCTTTCTGATACATTATTGCATTTGAAGGACATTACTTCAATAATAATAAGCATCTACTGAGCATGGGTTCATGCATAATGTAATCTCCCTAAAAATAACCTTACACTTTTTTCAGACACCTGCACACTGCATTCCCTGAAAGACAACATACTGTAAATATTTCTGGTACCCTGTAATGACATTAAGCTGCAAGATGACATTATTTTGCTCCAACTTTTGTGCAGATCTCTCCCTGTTCTCCTACAATAATGGCATGATGATTTCATCTTGCCGGGAACTAGACAACAACCGAAGTGCCCTTTCGGCAGCATCTGCTTTTGCAATTGCTACAGCTGGTGCCAATGAAGGTACGCCAACCAAGGAGAAGTTCCGCCGACTGTCCCTGGCTGGCACAGGTACAATTTTATGTTCAGATTACAGAGTGCTTTTACTAAAATGAGGCAATGGATGCTAGACAGAAAATAGATAAGAATAATTGTGAATGGTTACCAGGATTCCCCACAGACCAGAGAAATGGAGATAAGGAGTTTGTCATTCGCCGGGCAGCAACTAACCGGGTACTTAATGTCCTGAGGCATTGGGTGTCCAAACATTCCCAGGTGAAAAGTGACATGGGTTTTGACCTTTTTTTCATGAAATTAAGCCATGCATAATGACAGTATAAGTATTTACATAAAATTACCAAACAACTATTTAACAGAAATGTTAAATAAACACTGATGATGATAATCAAAGTTTCTCTCCCTTGTTTTCTTACTTTTTCTGCCCCATGCATGTCCAGGACTTTGAGACCAACGCAGAATTAAAAATGAATGTGATCTGCTTCTTAGAGGAAGTTATGCATGACCCTGAGCTGCTGACTCAGGAAAGAAAAGCAGCAGCCAACATCATAAAGTAGAGTATCACTACAGCCTATCCAAATATCCAAAGTACTTCCAATATTAGCTATAACATCATATTGTTTCCTGTATTTCATATTATCAAACATTAGTTTTAAAATTGTTTTTTTTTTTTTACAAAATTTAGACTGAAATTATTTACTATGTATTTATTATATATGTTTTATTTATTAATAACTGTAGTTGTATGTTTTAATATGTAGCTAACTTTTAATTGACTGTGCTATATTTTAATCACATCTTACAATCTCTTTTATTTACATCCTTTTACACATTGTTAATATTTTTAACCGTGACAGAATTATTTTTTTTACTATCGTAAATACAGTATTTTCAAATCTTTTATTCTGTATAAAAACTGTTAACCATTTATGTGATAGGACACTTACACAGGATGATCCTGGTGACAATCAGATCTCTCTGGAAGATATACTACTGATTGTGAGTGCGATGCTATCTGGTCACAATTAAACCATCAATTATTTCACATATTTAATCAAATAAAATACAGCTGCAGTGCATTTGTTAATTTGTGCATTTTTTTATACACGCACACACACACACACACACACACACATGGACACACACATGTGTGTGTATGTTTTACAGGCTAAGAGTGGGAAAACAGAACCCTTTGAGAACCACTCAGCTTTGGAGATTGCAGAGCAGCTCACTCTTCTAGACCACCTGGTTTTTAAAGTCATTCCATACGAGTGAGTATATCTTTGATATTTTAGGCATTCAGTCTCCTCAATTTGAAGTTAAAGAAGTTCAAAAACCTCTGTTAGACGCCATGAACATGTTTAAAAAGAGATACATTATTAACTTTTTAACTCTAAAATAACCAGCATTTCACTTATGATCTATTGATTTTCTGCGCACAGGAAAGATTAATCAATTTCTATCAACACAGACCACTTAGGTGCTAGTTCAGTCCAGTGTTTAATTAGGTCAGATCATTCTGGGCTATACCACTTAACTAATAATAAGCACTGCACACAAAGCTGGGAGACATGTGCACCCACACTTCAAGAAATTATTTAGTAACCTTATACAAATATTGATTGTTGATTTTGAACACACAACCACTAAAAACCCACCTTCTGCTTTGAAGACAAAATCCCCAATGATTTCTCCACCATTAATAGGTAGGGCTTACATAATGTAGACAAAGAATTCTTTACCATTATTATGTAGTGTTTAGCAGTGGCTCAGAGGTGAATAGAATCTTTAACGATTCGGGTTAATTTGATTAACTGAATGAAAATTTATAGCATGCATATTATATACAGATGGAACTCAAGCGGTATTCTAGTTTTACCGCCATGCCTCACGGCGGCAGCATTTGGGTTTGTGCGTTTGCTGGTTTTTACCACTAATTCACGCTATATAACTATAGACCGACGCCTCAGACTCTTTTAGAGCTGCACATAGTAGCAGATAAATAAACCTTGTAGTTAAACAAATTCCTAATCATAGTACTAAAATTACAATACAAATTTAGAATTTAAATTGGATTAAATCTTATTAGCATAGAATTTAAGCAAAGTAAACATTAACACATTGAGCCTTTAGATTTTATCATATGTTGTCACGTTCTTGTCATGTCACAGCTGTCATTCACGTCTCCTTTTTCCCACGCTGGCATGCCTTTGTGCTCACGTGCTTATGTTTTCCTACTGGCTGTCATGCTTTCTCACACACACCCCGTCCCTTTACACACCGGCATCCCATTCACAACTAATTTCTCCCGGCATTTAAGGAAGCACAGAACGCTGTCTCGCTGCCAGATTATTGCGTGGCTTCAGAGCCCAGTTTTCTCGCATTTCTTTTTCGTGTTAGTTGTTTCCGTTCTCGACCTCGCTTGTTCTCGGTATTCGCTTCTAGCCTCTCGTTTTTGGATCTTGTTCGCTGTTTGTTTTCCTGCTGGTTTTGACCTCTCGCTTCGTTTCACGTTTACGTCTCTGCTCGCTCCCCCTTTGGATTATTCGCATCGCTGAATGACTCACTGGCTTTGAACTCTCGCTCTGGCTCACGACAACGTCTCTGCTCGCTCCTTCTTTGTCACACGCATCACTGACTGATTTAACTGGCTTTCCGACCCATTGCACCGGCTTTGTACTACGTCACCAGGATTTCCCCCCTGAACACGGAAGTGCTCAACGGCCAGCGCGCCACGCCCCCCCTCGTCCAAAAGCCACGCCCCTTTGGTGCTGTAAATCTGCACTTGTGTCCTGCTCCTCTTTTTTTCTCTTCATTACTCTGCGTGCCTGACATATGTAAGTAGAAAGGCTACGCGTGTAGGTTTTTTTTGTCATCTTATATTTTGTATTCTTTAAATTTGTAGTAGAGTTATTACCTGAAATTAATATAAAATACAATTGAAACATTAAACGAATTTACAATTATAGTACTAAAATTACAGTACAAATTTTTTATTTATATTGAATATTGGCGTTACTTTATTTTCATCGAATTTAAGCATAATAAATGTTAACACAGTGAGCCTTATATTTTATCACGTGTAACACTCGCGTAGCTAGAAAACTTTGGGTGTGCATCAGATTAATGTGAAAAAAAACTATATATAAAACTATATAAGATACATAGCCTTTATAAGACTACTTTTATTTAAGTGCACTCACAATGACGACAAAACGTTATGATTTTGTATAATAATGAAAACAAACAGGGATACAGCGCTATTCTGTATCGGTGTACTTGAGCACCCCAGAAAATGAACCGAAACTCCATGTAGGCTTGCCTCACAGATGTGAGAAATATATACTTATAGAAAGTGAAATATCTGCTTTTATATAAACTAATGGAAAACAAATAGCAGATGAAAATTATGAAATTCGTAAAAATGTGAATTATTGGCACATGACGAGCGAGATGACGAGACGACATGATTACCTTCATAGTCCCTTCACTTCACTTCCTTAGCCCCACTCCTGCTAAAACGGCGTATTCTGAGAAAGGCTCGCCCGCGAGAGGCTGTGCGCGCACCATTACACAGCAAAAATATGTAAGTATGACTGAAATAAAGCGGCTCACATCGGCGTGCGTTTCGCACAATGCTTATTTAGCGAGTATAAATTTGATTTGTGTTTGTTGTATTTCTGGGGATAAATTGCACGCGCATTCATCTGCCTTTTGATCAAAACTCCGCAAAGTGAAAGAGCGCACACGCGCACCACGGGTTCACGATAACATTTTACATTCGCTAAAAGGCTTATCCACAACTACATTCCAGTCATACACATACATGCATTGTGCTATGTTGTTGTTTGTAATCAGGGTATTTTATGAAAGAAATTTAACTGCTGTTTTTGGTACACGCTTTCACTTTACACTTTTCATCTCGCTGCCGATATGAGCCGATACGAGCAGCTTTGTTTCAGTCATAATATTCATAAATAGGGCCGACTTTTGCAAAGCAAACAAAATGTAAAATCTGTACACCAGAAAAACAACAGAGCACAAATATTTACTTGCTGAATAAACACTGCATTTTTTAAAAGTGAAAGCATGCACAATGTGAGCAGCTGTATTTTAGCCATTCCAGCCATTCGTGGTCAAATAACTGGACACAGTTATTATTCAATGCTGGACACAAGCAGCAAAAAAAAGCATGATGATTATTATTATTCTGGTTATTATTATCATGCTTTTTTGCTGTTTGTGTTCAGCATTGAATGATTATTTGAAACTGAAGAGCTCCATGTGGATTCATGTCACAAGTCATTTTATCATACAAAGATTATTATGTTGTGCTCGGACCACTGAGCTTCTTTGGATTCCAAAATCTACATTGTTACCATTTTTTAATCACTGGAATGGAAGAGATGGAAAGTTTCCTTATTATAACATGCCGTGTATTGTTTTTAATCGCTCGATACACAACCCATGATTTTTATGATATTTTACAAATGGAAAATACAAATGGTATAATTTTATGTGGTTTATTTTTTTTTTATAAAATCTAAAATGAAAACATTTTATAAAAATAGCAAAGAAAATTATTGTGTGTAGAGTGATTAAAAAATACAACATATGTTATGATAAGGAAAATTCACAATTTCTTAACAATGTCAATTTTAGAATCTAGAATCCAGAAGACTTTAAATTTACACAAATTAAAGAAGAGGCCTGAAGCACTGCAGGTCTTCAGAAAGGCCTCAGATCCAAGAGGGTCTTAAAGTGCGGAGGGGTGCATTTTAGTTTCTCTGAATGTATAGGTGAGAATTCACACCTGGGGAGAGCTGAATTATTTGCATTTGAATAGTGTCTGACATTGTAAAGCACACACAGTAACACTAAAATAACAACAACCTACAATAAATAGGAATAAGAGGCTCTGATTATACTGCATACATATTATTTAGTACAACAAAATTCCTCTGCGCTCTTGAAAAGCGCTGATTAGACTACATAGGAAATTAAAGTGGAGAATTACGAATCCGGCTCAACACCCCGAGCTCAAACCTCATTTAAATTAAATTAACAAATATTGTAAGTAAACAAAAATAGTGCACAATTAATAAAGCATTTTTATTTAGACTATAAAAATAATCCTGCTTCTATTTTTAGGCGTGCCAGCTGCCACTTTTTATTTAGATTTTTTTCAATACAAATCTTATAATGCCCACATGGCATCAAACATTCCCTATCTTAATATTCAATTTATATTAACTATTTAAACTGTTAAACTATTTATTTTACTATTTAAACTATTATTATTTAATTTACTTCAAAATAAACAAGAACAAACTAACTTTTTAAAATATTATTGATTGGCTGTGGGCTGAAAAAAACTGTTTTCAAAAATTTAACAGATGAGGACTCATGTCCATCAATCTGACATGACAAAAACAGTATGCTGGAGAAACTCCCAGGGAAGATGCTGCGTTGTGTAGGTAACATCAAAGACAAATAAAAAAAAATAAAAATAGGATGCGTCACACAGCCGCAATATGTTATACTACAACCATATTATACCAAAGAAAATTAGAAATACCCAAAACAAAATACCTTTGCTTTTTTAACAATTACAGAGACATCACAACCAGCAGAGTTTTCAGCAATTCTTTCCGCGGTGAAGCAGCGTTGGGTGAGGTACATGTGGCATATACATGGGCATTACCAAATCTTACCAAATTACCAAATGACGTCTTTAGGGAAAGCCCTTCAGTAAGGTTTTGTTTGCCTGGTTACTGATGGCATTGAGGGTTTCTTCGTTGCAGGACTTTGGAGTTCTGGCACGAAGTCGCACAAAGTTCTTGAAGAGCGGATGACACCAGCA
The DNA here is from genome assembly GCA_011419295.1 of Clarias macrocephalus. Taxonomy (NCBI): domain Eukaryota; kingdom Metazoa; phylum Chordata; class Actinopteri; order Siluriformes; family Clariidae; genus Clarias; species Clarias macrocephalus. Next base: position 2,051 of record JAAGKR010007471.1, on the reverse strand, counting down.
GAGGTTTTAGGAGTGATTACGGGGATTTCTCCTTGATTAAGGTAGTGCGCCCACAAGGGAGGTGGAGCGCCCACAAGGGCGGAAGCACGAGCTGCTTGCAAGAGATTGTGAAGGTTATTCTGCAAGCTTTCTGGTTACCTTAGGGTTTTGACCCTTCTGAGTCAGTCCGTCCCACAGGTTTATCCGGATGTGGTTGTGGGGCTTAGCTACGCCTCATGTGGCTCTCCCTTTTGTGCATACATTAGCCCGATGTTTTGGCTGTCACGTAGGATCCATCCGGTTGGAGTTTTAATACCTTTTAAAAAAAGTTATTTTGCCTGAGCTCTGTTCATGCAACCAATTTTCTGTGTACACCACTTTGTTCTTTGAATAAAACAAGCTTTCCATTGATATCGCACATCCCATATCTTGTATACGCATTCCTACCTTCATTTAATAAAAGGGGTTTGTAAATGCTTTTGGATTATGCAAAATAATCATACATAACACACGGACATAAAACATACTCAGTGAATATATGTATATCCAGTAGGAATAAAGTGTTCCTACTGGAACACTTTAAAGAGAGCTTAAAATAGTGTCCATGCCGTATGCCTCTTTGTTCATTGAAGGCATGTGCTCTGGAGGTCAACAAGATTAGGGAGGGTCCCCCCACTCAAAGATGTAAACCTGCCTACTTTATTTATCAGATTTATCAGATCAATTTACACCGTTGTAGTCAAGGTCAACTAGACTTTTTATGGCTCCAGGTGCTGCGGACTTCCTTTCCCAAGCTTGGTTAAGTTTCCCGCTTCCTCGTGTCACAGATTCTGCTTTGTGTCACAGATCAGATAAGATTATCGGGATGGCGCCATGCAGGCTGGGAGAGGGATTCTGGAATGTGATCAATTGATTGATCTTTTTGGGGGCCTGTTCATCCCTACATACTTGAAAACACAGGGCTATGGCACTGAGTTACTGATCAGAAGATCGGTGGTTCGATTCCCAGCTCAGCCAGGTTGCCATTGTTGGGCCCTTGAGCAAGGCCCTTAACCCTAACTGCTCCAGGGGCGCTGTACCATGGCTGACCCTGCGCTCTGACCCCAGTTACGCTGGGATATGCGAATTTTCACCGTGCTGTAATGTATATGTGACAAAATAAAGGCTTATCTAACTAACTAAGATAAACTTAACAAACAAACAGTGAAGCAAACTCCCCTAGCGTATTTTGTGTTTTAGACTGAAAGTATTCTTAGGCAGTAACCCAGTGAACCAGCATTATGATGTATTACTTGATAAGGACTTCACATCAATTCTATTGACATTTTGCATAGACACATTACTACCATGATATCAGTGGATGGCAGAAGCACCAACTAACAGTTGAATTAAACTAATTGAATTATCTTCATTGACTGTTCACATCTGCATGCACTGGAACTTCTACTTATTGTTTCCTTGTAGTTGTGAAGATAGTGTTACCACAATTTTTTAAAAATTTTTTAGCAGTTACTGTAAACAAATAAATATGACAAACAAGTGTGCTGTTACAGGAGAACCAGAAGTTGGAGAAGAAGCAAGTCAAGTCAATTTTTTATTTATATAGCGCTTTTAACAATTGACATTGTCGCAAAGCAGCTTTACACAATAAAAAGAAGTAAGTCTGTATGCAATGTGTATGAATCAAAATGATAAGATTGTCCCTGATGAGCAAGCCGAGGGCGACGGTGGCAAGGAAAAACTCCCTGGAATGGTAATAGGAAGAAACCTTGAGAGGAACCAGACTCAACAGGGAACCCATCCTCATCTGGGTGATAACGGATAGCAGGGATTGATCAACTTAATAATGTGTACTGGAAGTTCAGTGTAACAGGAGATGTGTTAAAATTAAAAGGAGTCCAGTTTGTTCCTGGAGGCTCAGGTAGACTGTAGGAGATTCCAGTCCTGAGCTATCGAACAACTGAAGTCACAGGTCCCCAGAGCATCAATCGATGATAGGACAGTCTTAATGGAAACCATCCCCAGCCACCATACAAATCCAGGCAGACCACACGGGGCATCCATGCGACGAG